>CATIWM010021425.1:0-43594 GCA_949671775.1 Mallotus repandus | reverse complement strand
AAAAACACATCAAAACAAACAAGGAAACCTAAAATGCATTTGGAAAACAAAATTAACATCCTAAGAACATAAAAAACATAAAATCATATGCAAAATAAACAATATAACTACTAAAATACTCCTAAATAAGTATGCATTTTTGCATTGCATCAATAATCCCAAGTGTGATAGAGTATATAAAAATTTAAACAAAAATTTTTTTCAGGACAATCAAATTAACAGTATGAGGAAACGAGTTGAAAAGTAATAAATCCTAAATAGCCAAAAGAAATTTTTTTTTTGTTGTTTTTTTAACTGACTAAATAAAATAGAAAAGTACTAAATAAAATAAAATAGAAAAACTAACAATCAGATTAATTAGATTATCAAGCACCCCCTCATACTATTCATGACATTGTCCTCAATGTCAACAAAAATAGAAAAGGAAATTAACAATAAACGAAATTGAGGAAAAAGAAATAAAGGGGGCACTTCCCTGAATTGTGTGTTCGTCCGAAAGCTAGCAAAATAAACTATCAAAGAAAAACAGAAGAGAAAAAGACATAAATTATCCAAAAAAAAAATAACAGAGATAAAAGAAAAACATATTGCAGAAAATAGAAAATAAAATGTTAAATGCAGAAAACAATATCAGTCATCCAGAGGTGCAGAATCATCTAGTGCAGCTCTAGTGTCATCTAAAGGATCATGGACATCAAGAAACTCCTCAGTAGCTGCAGTAGTGGTGGAAGTAGGAAAGACAGGTCGTGGAGGGAGAGGAAGACCCTAGACTTGGCAAAGCTATGAAAGACCATCTACAAGCCAATGCATGAGATATGTGTGATACTAAAGAGTGGCCTCAAGATGAGGAGGATAAGAATAAGTGGAAGGTCCCGTAGTGTCAGAGGAAGGACCAACATCATGAGAGGTAGGCTCAGCAGTGGGAGTAGCCTGTGGAGGTCGAGGTGCAGCAGTACGTCGCTGCTGAGGACGTGGCTCCTGAGCACCAAGCTCAGCTAGAGTAGTGATCAAAACATACTGACCATCCCTAGTAGTGACTACTCTAATCTTTCTCAAAACAACAATATTAAAAGGAAATGTAGTGCACAACTGTCTGAGGAATGGAATTGAAAACCTTTAAATTTTTAGCTAGCCTAGTGACATATGAACCGCCACACAAGGCTCCCTTAGACTTCCTCGACATATTATCCATATAGAAAGAAAATCTGTGTCCTAGATGAGGAACTATACCCTTATCCAAACAATGAAGATAAGATAAATCCCTCTATGAGACACACCCTTTACTCTCTCGCCGGCCACATATAGTTCCAGCAATTAAACTATGCAAGTATCATAATTCAGGTCTAGCTATATTAGTGCTCTTGTAAAGCCTAGGATTATAATTCTTCTGTGCTGCTTCTGCATGAATTATTTCGCACTAATACTGATGGTAATGCATAGGTTCATGAATAGATAGTGCATGATCAAAGGTACCACTAGCGACAGACAAACCATCATAGAAACCATAATGAACAACAAATTCATTTAAGGACAAATAGAATTGCTTCCCTCCTAATTGAAAAAACACTACTTTCTTTTTGGTGTAATGAACAAGATCACTGGAATTTAATGTAAATGTGGAGAGGAATTTTAAAAATAATTCATGGAAAACAGGCTCCTCAATTCTCACAAAAATTTCCCATCGCACATTATTAATCATCCCTAAAATTTTTTCATGTTATCCTATAATAGTTAGGTCTCCTAACATAATATAATAAGAAGGGTGAACTGGAAGGGGAGACATAGTGGCACAGGCCTTTCTAAAATCAGGATTTATGAACTGAAGCAAAAGGTGAGACAAACCAGTGTGATTTCCTAGATCAGAACGTGAGGAAGATGGAATCGAAGGCACAGTTGCTCGAGTAGTATGAGAAGGTGGAGGTGATGTTGTAGCTCAAGTCCTTTTTCTTGATGAAGACGAAGCTCGCCCTGAGTCTTTAGATTTTCCCATAGTGGAGAGTGAAAAGAAAATAGAAATGTGTGGTGAAGAAACAGAAAAGAAAAAGATCTGACAAGAGTTCAAAAAAAAGAAAAGAAATTAAGAAGAAAGTGTGAGAGAAAATATTGAAAAGAGAAAAAGAAAAGACCAAGAAGAAATGAAGGTGTAGATAAGAATAAAAAGTACATGGGGTCAGTACACAGGTTTACAAAACCGTGTTAACTTTTATAAAATGCAGGTTCAAGTTAGGACATGGTATTTAATGCTGTGACATGTACCCGTGGGACCTACTATCAAAAAGTTTTTCATAAATACTGTGTAAAAAAAATTAAAAACCATGTTGTGGAAACTGGTCACATGGCATGATGCTGTGTTTGGAGGTATGTGACACGACTTCATGCCGTGTGATGTATTGCTTTGCATGTCTTCTTTGTGGAGTATGACACGACTTTAAACCGTGTCTTATGGTGGCTTGCACGACTTTAAGCCATGCTCATGGAGCCATATCTTTATAGGCAGTAGATAACATGACATTGAACATGCCGTGGACACAAGCCGTGTAATATTCTGTGAAAATTTATTTTGCGGAAGACATGACATAGTCCTGTCCTATCAATGTCATGTCACAAAACTGTGTCAATTGTACAAATATATCAGTAAGTATTGCGTACCTTGACACAGCCTGGACACGGCCGTGTATAACCCGTGTGATCACAACTTTGCTCCTAAAATCTGTAAATCTCAGCTCAACATTTTTCAACCTATAAAAGAAAGATAGAGTAAATAAAAACTAAAAATGAAAATGAAATTAAAACAAAATAATATTGAAGAGAAAATTAATTGGGTTGCCTCCCAATTAGCACTAGATTAAAGTCGATAGCTCGACTATCCTTTGATGAATTCAGGGTGTTGGATCCATGAGTGTACAAGAGACACTCTTCAATCTAGCTTCCTCCACAAAGTAGGGCTTAAGACATTGCTCGTTGACCTTGAAAGCTTCATTTGCTTTGTTTACAAGCTCGACTACTCCATAAGGAAAAACTTGTGTAATTCTAAATGGTCCAGACCATTGAGACTTTAATTTTCCTAGAAATAACTTCGATCGGGAGTTAAACAGCAACACTAAATCTCTTTCTTGAAACTCTTTCTTTTGAAATCTTTTATCATGCCACCATTTTATTTTCTCTTTATAAATTTTGGCATTCTAATATGCATCAAGTTGAAATTATTTAAGTTCATTTAATTGAAGTAGTCTTTTAACACTAGCCCTTTGCTTGATCAAAATTGAGAAACCTAGTAGCCCAGAATGCTTTGTGTTCTAACTCAACCGGAAGATGACAGGTTTTCCCGTAAACCAATTTGAGTGGTGAAGTCCCTATTGGATTTTTATAAGATGTTATGTATGCATAAAGTGCATAATCTAATCGAGTGGACCGATCCTTTCTCGAAGCGTTGACTGTCTTCTCCAGAATAGCTTTCAGTTCTCTATTTGAGATTTCCACTTGTTTGATGTTGGTATGGTGTAGCTACCTTATGCTTGACCCCATATTTTGCTAACAAAGATACAAATTGGTGATTGTAGAAGTGAGAACCGCCATCACTGATTATAGCTCTCGGGGTACCAAAACGAGCGAACATATTTCTTCTTAGGAACTTGATAACCACTTTAGCGTCATTGGTTGGTGAAGCTATTGCTTCGACCTACTTGGAAACATAATCAACTCCAACCAATATGTACTTGTTTCTATAGGAGCTTGGGAAAGGTCCCATGAAATCTATCTCCCATACATCAAATAATTCGATCTCAATGATGTTGGTGAGTGGCATTTCATTCCGTCTACTAATGTTTCTTGTTCTTTGACAATGATCACACTTGATTACAAATTGCCTTGCATCTTTAAAGAGAGAGGGCCAATAAAAACCACTCTGAAGCACTTTAGCTACAGTTTTGGTTGAACTTGCATGTCCCCCACACTCAAGCGAGTGACAGTGCAGGAGGACTTTTGATATTTCCTCGTCTGGAATGCATCTCCGTAATAATCCATCCCCACACTTCTTGTATAGGTAAAGCTCATCCCAAAAGTATTGCCTAGGGTCCCAGCGAAACTTCTTCTTTTGATGGTAATCCATGTCAGGTGGAAGGACACCGCAAGTAATGTAATTCACAAAATCAGCATACTAAGGGTCTCTGTGCTGGATTCTCATGAGCTGCTCTCCTGGAAGGTCATTTGAGATAGGAAGATAGTCAGGATTAGTACTCTGTTCCAAGCAAGAAAGGTGGTCTACAACTAAATTCTTTGTCCCTTTACGATCTCGAATCTCCAAGTCAAATTATTGTAAGAGAAGGATCCAACGGATGAGTCTTAGTTTGGCATCCTTCTTTGCTAAGAGATACTTTAAGGTTGAATGGTCTGTGTAGACAATAACTTTGCTTCCAACCAAGTATGAACAAAATTTGTCCATATCATGAACCAATGCTAGAAGTTCCTTTTCAGTTGTTGGATAATTCAGGTGAGCTTCATCAAGAGTGTGGCTGATATAGTAGATAACATAGGCTTGTTTGTCTCTTCGTTGCCTTAGAACAACTCCTACTATATAGTCACTAGCATCACACATTTTTTCAAAGGGGAGGCTCCAGTTCAGCGGCTGTAAAAAAGGTGCTGAAATAAGAGCATCTTTCAACCTATGGAAAGCATGAAGACAATCATCAGTAAATTCAAAAGGAACATCCTTAGCAAGCAAATTAGTTAAAGGCTTAGCGATTTTAGAGAAATCCTTGATGAAACGCCGATAGAACCGGACATGTCCCAGAAAACTCCATATTCCCTTAACAAAGGTAGAAGGTTGGAGTTTTTCTATCACTGTAACTTTAGCCCTGTCAACTTTAATGCCATTCTTACATATGATATGTCCGAGCACCACTCCTTTTGTCACCACAAAATGACACTTATCCTAATTAAGCACTAGGTTAGTCTCCTCACAACGCTGTAACACTTTAGAAAGGTTATCCAAACAAGCATCAAATGAAGAACCATACACAGAAAAATTATCCATGAAAACCTCCATTATGTCCTCAACAAAATCAGAAAATATAGAAATTATGCATCTTTGAAAAGTGGCGGGTGCATTACATAACCTGAAAGGCATTCTCCTATATGCATATGTTCCATAGGGGCATGTAAATATGGTTTTCTCTTGATCATCATGATGGATGGGAATTTGAAAGAAACCTGAATAACCATCTAAATAGCAAAAGAATGAATGATTTACAAGCCTTTCTAAAAGTTGATCAATGAAGGGTAAATGGAAGTGATTTTTCCTTGTGGCTTTATTTAACTTCCTATAGTCAATGCACATGCGCCACCCTGTGACAGTCCTAGTTAGGATTAATTTATTATTCTCATTCTGCACTACTGTCATACCTTCTTTCTTAAGGACAATGTGGATTGGACTAACCCACTTACTATCCAAAATAGGATAGATAATCCCTACATCAAGCAACTTCATAATTTCCTTTTTAACCACCTCTTTCATGTTAGGATTTAACCTTCTTTGATGTTCTAAACCACCTCTTTCATGTTAGGATTTAACCTTCTTTGATGTTCTATGGTAGGTTTAGCATCATTTTCCATGTGAATCCTATGCATGCATATTGAAGCACTAATCGCCTTTAGGTTATCTATGGTGTAACCTATGATCTTTCCATGAGGTCTAATTCTCCTAAGTAATTTGTCTACCTGTTCATAAGTCAACTTAACATTCACAATGATAGGATAGGCAGAATCAGGGCCAAGGAATGCATACCTTAAAGAAGAAGGAAGAGTTTTCAGCTCTACCTTGGGTGCAGTCTGCTTTTCAATCTTACCAAGACTTTCTAAAGTAGAAGGTAAGGGCTTATACCTGACTGATCTTTGCTTATTTAATGCTAGATTTTAACTGAGATAATGTTCGTGCATTACCACTTCCTTGTCAGGCTTATCTTTTGAAACATTATGAACCAAGCATGCTTCTAGGGGATCATCAGTGAGTTACTTTACAAAGGTTTCTTGCACACAGCTATGGATCGCATCAACTCTGAAACAGGATCCCATTATTGAGGATTGTTTTGCCATTTTGAAAACATCAAATTCCACCTTGTTGTCTCTAATTTCCAGCAGTATCTTTACTCTCTTAACATTAATGATCGCTTCTGTTGTGGCTAGGAAAGGTCGTCCAAGTATGATCGGAATGTGGTGATCCTCCTCCATTTCCAAAATGACAAAGTCTCCTGGAACATAATAGTCACCAAATTTGACTGGGACATCTTCCAGAATACCATAAGGATAAATAATTGATCTATCTGTAAGTTGTAAGGACACTGTCGTTGGTTGAGGTTCACCAATGTTGAGACGCCTGCAAAAAGAGAGAGGAATTATACTCATACTTGCACCAAGATCATAAACGGATTTACCTATAAATTCATTTCCAATGGTACAAGGGATAGTGATACTCCCTGGATCCTTAAGCTTTTGAGGAAGATTATTTTCAATAACAGCACTGCATTCCTCATTGATAGGAATAGTCTCATGATCCTTCCATTTTCTCTTGTTCGAGATGATGTCCTTCAAAATTTTTGAATATGCAGGCATGGTGTTTATCACATCCAGGAGAGGTATGTTGAGTTTAAGCTGCTGGAATGATTTCATGAACTTTTCAAATTGCCTGTCTACCTTGGATTTCTGCTGCCTTTGTGGAAACGACAATAGTGGTACCAAGGGTGGTGAGTCTTTCTTCTCCTCATTCTGTTGCTATGTTTGTGCAGTCTTCTCTTTCTCTAGGTCACAAGCAGTTTCTACATTGTTATTTTTGGTCTCATCTATAGACAATTGCTTACCACTTCTAAGTGTAACCACCTTAGCTTGCTCTCTAGGATTTTGAGGTTGACTGGGAAATATTCTACTTTGATCCTGAGGTTTGAGCTATGATTTGATTTTCTAGCATTTTATTGTGGGCATAAAGTTGTCCCACTTGAGAAGTCAGATTCTTTATTGCTTCACGTTGCTCTTCTTGGTCTTTTTGGTACCTCTTTTGATCTTTAAGGAACTTTTCCATCATGAATTCAAGGTTGGACTTTGGTTCATGTTGTTGAGGGAAGGTAGTCTTCTGTTGAAATCCAGGAGGGGTTTGTTTGAAACCTGGGTTATTGTTTTGAACTCATCCTCAGTTAGACCATAAAAAATTTGGATGGTTTCACCAGCCTAGATCATAAGTATTAGAGTAGGGATTCCCTTGATTTCTTTAGAAATTGTTGAATACGTTTAACTGCTCAATAGAGGAATCCTGAGAAAAACCTCCCTGACATTCTAAAGATGCATGTCCCCCTCCACAGTGTTCACATGAATATGCAGTCATGGGATTGGAGATCTTTGTAGTCGCCTCCAGTTTTTTGGTGAGCATATCAATCTTGGCATTAAGGAGGTTCCAACTATCCACCTCATGCAGTCCTGTGAGTTTCTTTGGTACACTTCATTCGCCATGCCACTGATAGTTATTAGATGCCATGGTTTCTAACAAGTTATAAGTCCTTGGGTGTTTTGCTCATGAAGGAGCCTTGAGTTGTAGCATCAATGGTAATCCTCATTGGTTCAATGAGCCCTTGATAAATGGTTTAGATAAGTAACCACTGTGGAACCCCATGATGAGGACACTATCTCTCCAAGTCCTTGTATCTCTCCCTAGCCTCATAAAGAGATTCACCACTGTGTTAGGTGACGCTGGTGATCTCTTGTCTGAATTTTGCCGTCTTGCCTAGTGGGAAATACTTGCTAAAAAATGCCTTGGACAATATATCCTAAAAAGTGATTGATTGTGGTGCAAGAGAACTCAACCACAACTTAGCTTTATCTCTCAAAGAGAAAGGAAATAATCTGCATTTGATTGCATCTGGACCAACCCCATTCATCTTGAAGGTATCACAAATTTCCAAGAATTGAGCTAGATGAGCATTTAGATCTTCACTTGGAAGACCCCCGAATTGAAATTATGAAACCATCTAGATAATCGCCGGTTTGATCTCGAAGTTATTAGCATCCACTGTTGGTCTCACAATGCTACTCAAATTATCACATGGATTAGGCATTGTGTACTCGTGAAGAGCACGATTCCTAATCTGTGGTGCTGCTTGGTCTTTGGGCATGATTTTCTTGTATTTTTCATGTTTTTCCTTCAGATTCTTTTTACAAGGCTTCTCGATTTCAGGATTAAATTCTTCCAAATTAGCTCCTTGAGATTGAGTGTTTATACACTACAAAGTACCTGAAAATATAGGAAAAGCAAATAAGTCCGAAGGAAATAAAAACTACTAGTCTAAAAAAACTAAAAATTGAATTAATATCAATATTGCCAGTCCCCGGCAACGACGCCAAAAACTTGTTGCTCTCAAAACTCGCAGCCACACGAGTCGTGATTGTAGCACATAAAATATCGTTCCCACGAAGATTGTATATTGACTACCAATTATTTTTACCTATAACTTAGCTAGCAAACCAAGTAAAAGAAGTTGAGTAATTATAAAATGTAAATAACAACAAAATAAACTAAACTGGAATAATATATTTAATGCTTAGAATCTAGGTTTAGTTTTACTATTCCATTCTAATCTTGAACACATTATCAAATAAATAATCTTTGAAATTCAGTTAAGGGTAATTGCTCTAAATTACCTAAAGACTCTCTTAAGTTCAATTAAGCATGCATGGATTAAAATCTAACCTACTCTCATGATTAATAAGTTAATCCTAGCTCATTAAGACATTTAGCAATTAATTTGTAACCGTGATTAAACTGTCATGACTCCTCAAAGAGCTCGCCTACTCTCGTGGTTGAGTGATCTAAGTTCTAAGTGTTCTTAAGCGAATGAATTCCCCTAACTCTCTTTGATGAATTCATCCATAAACAAGCAATCAAATAGGCCTAGAATGATAACTAGATAATATTGCAACACAAAGAATTAATTAAAATTCAAATCAAATAAAAGTACTTATGTTCAATTCATATAATGGTATAGCTACTCCTAACCAAGATTCTAAAAGAGAATTAGCCACACATGGCTATGGAGAATTCCATAAACATGATATATAGAAAAACAGAAAGATGAAATAAAAATAAAGTTGTTTAACAATTGTCAATCTTTCTTCAGCCGTCACTGTGTATCATGCCTCCTCGTCCCCTCTCCTCTTCAAAAAGTATTTTTAATTTCCTTTATATAGAACTAGGGTTAGGGAGAGTCCTCTTTGGTCTCAAATCTTCTTAATTTGCAAAACATGAGACTTTCTAATCATCACATAGCTTGGAATTGGCAAAAACAAACCGTGACAAAGCTAGGTGACGTCCAAAATGTGATTGGCTCTGGATGGCTCAAACATGGCTTGCAATTGGCTTGAACATGGCTTTACATAGAATTTGGAAGCTTTGACAATTTAACTCTCATTTGCTCTTTAATTTCCTGGGTCCACCAACACTCAAAAGATAAACATTAATTAAAAACTAAATATATCTTCCTAAATAGACAAATAATAATAAAAATCCTAATTAAATACTAATTACTAAACAAACTTCTAATTAGACCCAAAAACTATCTAAATTAAATTATTTTCTATTTAAAATTTATTAAAATTTGACTCTAAGACACGTAAATAATATGCACATCATGAGACGATACCTCATCAAAGAGGTGGTGCCTTTTTGTAACAGACCTCTGCAATATCAAATTTCATTAATGGCTGCATTAAACAAGGGAGAGACCCATTTATGTTTATTTGGAGATTTTTGACATAAAAATAAGACTTTTGAGGCAGAAATGAGCTAGGAAAAAAGAGGGAAATGATGGAAAATGTTGATATTTTGTTTAGACTTATTTTTGGGGAATTGGAGAGAAGGAAAGGTGGAGGGCTTAAGTAGGGTTTTTATAGCTAGTTAGAAAGAAGGTTGGCCATTTTTTGAGACAAAAAAAAGAAAGAAAGCTTATTGAGAGAAAAACAAGAGGAAAAAGAGAGGAAGAAGTAGAATCTTAAGCTTGAGAGTTGATTTTCTTAAGAAGGAAGAAGGAACTCTTGTGTTCAAAGCATCAAAAACAACAAACCAAACTCTGAGGGCTCAGCTAGGAGCACCAAACGTGTTCAATCAGTGAGCATCCTTATTTTTAAGCTTTAAGTGCTCTATTTTACTTTAAATTCATATTTCTTGACATTTCTTACTCATTATTGTGTTTGTGTTTATTTGAGGTGATATGTGAAGCATGAATATGTGATATATTAAGTGTTAAGTTATAGATTTACGATAATCTTGCATCTAGTGTGCTTTTTTTAAGATATAAGAAACCCACCCCAAATCCGCTTAATATTTGCTATTTCCCTTCGCATAGCAGCGACCTTAGATCACCTCCTAATCAGAAGGTGATGCCTCATGGAAGAGGCGATTGCCTCCTGGCCAGAGTCTTGCATGAGTCAATTTTCTTTTAGTATTCCTTTTGTTTATTTTCAATTTTTAATACATCTTTACTGTATTATATCTTCAACTTTGTATGCGATTGCTATGATATTAGGTTTAATTGAGTATTGATTTATGTTTAAATAAGCATTTTTATTCATTTGGTATAAAGTTATTTCGGTTTCTTTATAATTGTTGTTATTTTATGAAAAAGGGCTAATCCTTATTTGTCGCAGGAACTTTAGGATAATTCTAAATCATTAAATAATTGGTGCATTAATTAGTTTTTGAGAGGTTTTATTTGATTTGATTGCTATTATAATTGTATAAAATATTGTAATTCCTAATCCCTTCCCCATTTGTTTTGAATGTATGATTGTAAATTTATCGTTACTATCTGTCATGAGTGTTGGGTAATAAGCCTGCAAAAAGGACCAATGGGCAAACTTAAACTTAAACGTAAAATTGGAAATGATTGCAATCCAAATGATAAATAAGGAAATAATCAAATAATCAAAGGTAATAAAATACAAAACACACACGGAGGCCAACCATAAGGTTGGGTGGGCATTCCAAAAGCCCATACCCAGTTTCTAAACCCGATCTCTGATGATGGTTTCTGGGAACCTCCGTGGAATCCAGTTATTGTATAGTGTGTCCTGACTTTTATCCGGGTGGCGACTTCATCTCCAATTCGGGCCAAAGTCCATTTTGTATTTCCTGGCAGGCCCTGAGCTTACACAGTGCCGTGGTCACCCAACACTTGGGCGCTTGACTAAACCCGCTGCCTACAGTGGCAACTCCACTGGAGATAGAGAAATTAATTCATGTGTTTTGTATTTTATCATCTTTGATCATTTCCTTATTTCCTTTGTATTTTTGTATTCACTACTCTTATTCACACAATGCGCACAATAGTCCTGAATAAACTGGTAATAATCATTGCTTTGCTACCTACGTTTCATTCAAACCTGGTGGTGAAGTATTTTATTATTGACTCTCATAGCACATACTTATCCACGTCGCACTGACCCTTGAGTGGGGAGACGTAATGGATGTATATAGTTATGGGAACTGAAGCCTATTACCCTTGACTCAACTCATTTAATGACTTAGCAACCCTCCTTACATTTTTTCCAAATGTGTGTAATTTATGCCATATGGTGATCCTTAAAATAAAGCTCAAGCCCATTAAAGATGGACTATACAAAATTGGATTTTTAAGGTCCATTAAAATGGACTTTGATTTTGTTCAAAGGATGGCTACTTGTTTGTATCGTCTTAAGAGTTTTATTGCTTACATCGATTTTATTATCCCCTGTTGATAATTAAAATTCGCTTAAAAATCCTAGGACGAGAAACTCACCATTGAATACACGTGCGGAAGAAATAAGGGTGGAATTACTGTTTGAAGAGCTGTGTTACGTATTATGTGTAAATAGAATATTTGTTTACTTTTTTATTTTAGGATTAATGAAGCTCTGCATATCATGCATACATGCCATGCATGATTCTAATCGATGATAATTGCAGATATAGATCCTTATCGGTCTTTTGCTTGGGTACGATCCGATACCGGTCGACTAATTAGAACTTTGGGAGAAACAACAATGGCAGGGTTTGATTCTGAAGCTTTTAAGGAATTGTTAAAGATAAAAATAGCTGAATAGACCCGAACAATCACATGAGAGATGATGGGTCCCACTAGGCTAAACCAACCAGCACAGCACCTATTGCCGTTGGATATGGACGCTGAAAACTTCAGAAGGTAGGAAATAAAAGATGACCAAGAGACCTTATTAGCAAAACTCGAGACTTGAAAAAATATGGATATCTCAGATAATGTGGAGAAGTCTAAATAGGCCAATAATTTGACCAATACTATGGCCCAAATGCAGCAAAAGATGAAAGAAAAGGGGATAGATGCTCCGATGAACTACACTAACTTGAGTCTGGATGAGGATGATGACTCTCTACCCTAAAAATTTAAATTCCCAAATATGAAGAAGTTCACTGGTGTTGAGGACCTCCATCTGCACCTTAAATAATATGTCACACATATGACGATGATGGGCTTGAACAAAGCACAAATTGTCAAACAATGTTCCCTATCCTTAGAGGGTACGCCGATAAGATGGTGTTACACCTTGGAATCTCACATCCAGGCTGATTGGGAGGGGTTATGCACTGCGTTTGTCAAGCTGTACAATCTCAATATTCAAATGGATGCATCTTTGAGGGACTTGCAGAACATTAAGCAAAAGTTTAGTGAGCCTTTCACTGATTATCTAATTAGGTGGAGAGCTATGTTGGCACAAATGAAGCACCGACTAGTTGAGACCGACCATTTGAGACCAATCAGTTAGTAATAGTTATAGAAGGATGTGTGCTTCCACTCTCCAAAAAGATAAAGGACTTGGGGATCCGAAACTTTGAAGAACTATATAAATTTGGGGTACAAAAAGAGTCTGACTTTGCATAAGATAAGAAGTTATTCAGTGGAAGATCTGCAGGCAGAGAAGGAAGTGGATCCAATACTGGGATTAGAGTGAGCAGTAATGTATTGATTAACGCTGTTGGGCAACCTCGAAGGTTTTTTAATTTTGGAAAACCTCTTTCCAAAGTTCTGGAAAAATTGATTGAGAACAACCTCTTAAGGCTTTTGCCTCAAAGACCACCCTTTTCAAATATTGACCCAAAATTATCCTGTAAATATCATAAGACCATAGGGCATGACACTGACAACTGCGGTGGTTTGAAGCATGAGATCCAGGATTTAATCAATGCAGGCAAAATCACCGACCCTAAAACTAGAAAACCCAACACCCGAAATAACTGCCACCAAATCCCCGCCTTCTCATGATCAATACCGGCTTAATAGACGAACAAGTCCTTAACTCCTTTGTCGATGCCACACCCACATCCCTGAAACCTAAAACCAAAGACTTGAATCTAAACCAACAGCCTATGGATCTAAATGTAATTGTTCATGATATTAGGGGTTTCGATGGTGAGGAAGGAGGGGCGGTTGATCTGTGGAAGAGTGATAAGGGAACGAAAGCCCAGTTAGTTGGAAAGGATGAAAAGAAGGAAGTAGAAGCTCGATTTATGAGGTCGAAAGAAGAGAAAATTGACTCAAAAGAAGAATTGAAGGAGAAGGAGGAAGTCGATGAGAAGGCCATTGAAACTAAGAGAGATGAGAAGACTCTCGCTAGCATTTGAGAGCTGTTGATGCACTCCAAAGCCCATCGGGAGGCGTTGGTTATGGCTCTTGATCACAGGAAGATTCCTGCAACTCATACTCCCAACCAAATGGTGGATTCACTAACGGAGAGCCCTCAGGGGGCACTTATGTTTACAGATGATGAATTACCTTTGGAAGACAGAGACCACAATAAAGCCTTATTCATAAAGGCCAAAGTGAAAGGGAAATTCACTTGCTGTGTGATGGTGGATAACAGATCCACTATCAATGTGTGCCCTTTAAAAATTTTGCCTAAGTTAGGACTGGCAATGTCCGATCTGAAGCCATTTGAAGTTGCCATCAAGGCCTATAATGACACGAAAAGGCTTGTCGAAGGAACCTTTAGGACATTGGTCAAGACAGGACCCCTTGAAGTTTGGGTTAATTTGCATGTCATTGACATCCTTGTCACCTTTGCTATGTTATTGGAAAGGCCGTGGTTCCATCCTTTTGGAGGAGTGCCATTAATTATGCACCAGAAAATTAAGTTTCCACACAAGGGAAGAGTGGTCACTATAATGGCAGAAACTAAAGTTACAGTTGTTGTTTTGAAGCTAGCTCCTAATGAAATTCTAGTCAGTCCGGGCTTTGAGGTCTGCATGATATATGAGGATGAATTGAATCCAAAAATAGCAAGCATGATAAGAACATGAACTTCATGCCCATAATGGGACTAGGAAAGAACTAGCAAGGCCCGCCAGAGTTTGTTGAGCCAAAGGTCCCTATTTTGAAGTACGTGTTAGGATATTAGAAATTCAAGAGTTCAAAGCCCAAGGCTGAAAAGCAGAAGGCACTATAGGAGATGTTCATGGAGGAAGGCGCTAATTACCCTTACATCGGTAATCCTGAACTGTTGATGATAGCAAAAAATTTGGTCTCCGATTTTGAAATCTTAGTTGAACATGTAAGTGGGGCCAAAGAACTTAGTGTTGAGGAACTTGTGGTAGAGGAACTAGTGTAGACTCCAAAGCCAAAAAAAGACATCCCTATGATGGAGTCGAAGGACGCTGAAGATCAGGAAGGGGAATATGGCTTCGAATCCTTTATTTTTAATTCTATCATAGATGTCTTCTATGATGATCTTGACATTTCTCTTGGAAACATGTTTGATACTGATGATGTTTTCTTTTCCAAAGTTAATGCAATAAGATCTGACTTTGCCTATTTGTGTGATGTATTTCCTAACGGTTATTCTGTTTATGATGATCATTTCATGCATATGTTTGACATCAATTCAGTGCAAATTGAATCATTTAATATAAGTACATGTGATGATCCTAAGAATATACTTATTGCTTCTAATTTAACTCTTGATGAGAGAATAAAAATGGAAGAAATGTTAAGGAAAAGACAGAAAGTATTTGCTTGGGGTTACGAGGATATGCCCAAAATTGATATGGAAATTGCAGAATATAGGATCACTACATATCCTCACATTACACCAGTAAAGCAAAAAAAGAGAAGATTGTGGCCAGAATGGGATCTCTTAATTAAAGAAGAAGTAGAGAAGCAGCTGAAAGTGAAGTTCTTGGAAGTAGTGGATGATACCTAGTCGGTTCGTAAGAAGGATGGAAAGGTTAGAATGTGTGTAGACTATATGAATTTGAATAAGGCATGTCTGAAAGATAATTTTCCCCTATCGCATATTGGCACCTTGGTCGATAGGACAGCCTCTAGCACAATGTACTCTTTCATAGACGGTTTCTCGAGATACAACCAGATCATAATGGCAGTGATTAACAAGCTGAAGACGTCTTTCACCACCAAATAGGGGGCCTACTATTATTCAGTCATGCTATTTGGGTTGAAAAATATGGGAGCTAACTATCAGAGGATGGCTACCACTCTACTTCACAACATGGTCCATAAGGAAATAGAAGTATATGTGGACGACATGATGGTGAAGTCGCCAACATGAGAAGGACACTTCGAGGCTTTAGAAAAGTTCCTATCCAAAGCTGAAAAGTACAATCTCAGATTGAACCCAAAGAAGTGTGTTTTTGGGGTAACCTCTGGAAGGCTGCTAGGACACATCGTAAGTCATAAAGAAAATAGAAGTGGATCCGGAAAAGGTTAAAGCAATCCAAGAGATGTCTGCACCAAAAAATGAGAAAGAAGTCAAAGGGTTTATTGGGCGATTGCAATACATTAGCAGGTTCATAGCTAAGCTGACCACTATTTACGAGCTGATCTTTAAGCTCCTAAGAAAGAATCAACCAATAATCTGGGATGATAAGTGTCAGTAAGGTTTTGAAACTATTAAGAATTATCTGATGAATCCTTCAGTATTATAACCACTGAGACTGGGTAAGCTTCTAATCCTCTATCTAGTGATTGAAAGTGAGGCAATAGGTGCAATGTTAGCTCAAGAAGATGACAAAAAGGTCAAACATGCAGTGTATTGCTTTAGTAAGAAGCTTCTGCCTTATGAAGCCAATTATAGTCTAGTAGAAAAGACATATTTGGCTGTGATCTAGGCCACGAAGAAGCTCCAACATTACTTCCAGTCTTACAGGATTCAAGTGGTTTCTAGGCACGATCCGCTAATGTATCTCTAGTAGATTCCATCACTTATAGGAAAACTAGCCAAATTGTTGGTGCTGTTCACTAAGTTTGACATAGACTATGTGGCTAATAAGGTAGTGGATTTCTTGGCTCAAAATCCCATGAGTGATGAACATGAATAGGAATTAGAATTTCCAGATGAGCATCTGTGGGCAATAGAAATCCAAACATGGATAATGTACTTTGATGGAGCGGTCAACAGCAGAGGAGCAGGAATTAGTGTCATTCTGATCTCATTAGAAGGAGAAATGATCCCAATGGTGAAAAGATTAGAAGTTAAAGTCACCAATAACCAAGCCGAATATGAAGCTTGCATCTTTGGTTTGGAAGCACTCTGGAGTCTAGGGGTAGATGAAATCATGGTATAAGGAGACTTCATGCTAGTGGTGAAACAGATCTCCAAATAATGGGAAGTAAAGGAAGATAAGCTGAGATTGTATTGGGAATATTCAGCTACTATTTTGTTATCCTTTGCTCAATTCAAAATTTTCTACTTACCACGAGAGGAGAATTAGATGGTAGATGCCCTGGCCACTCTAGCTTTGATAGGGGAAGGAGGGAAATAAACGGAAGTCAAACCTCTGATTCCTGTAAAATCTCACGTTCCTTATTATGAAGAGATAAGGGTGATGTCGGTTGACTCCACAAAAAAACCATGGTTTTACAATTTACAGCAATATTTAGAAATAGGGCAATTTCTTGAGGATGATGATAAGAAAGAGAGGATGTCTCTCTGGATGCTGTTTCCACACATATTTAAGATGTGTGGATATGAATGAAGCTCATAAGCTCATGGAAGCGGTTCATGAAGGAGCGTGTGGTCTGCATATGAACAAAACAGTCCTAGCCAAGAAAATAGTGCATCAAGGTTACTTTTGGCTGACAATGGAAGCAGACTGCATAAAATTTGTGAAAAAATATCATAATTGCCAAGCATATGGCGATGTTAGCCATTTACCCTTTATGGAACTTCAGGGGATGACTTCCTCTTGGCTGTTTGTAGCATGGGGAATTGACATCATAGGGGAGATAAGGCCAAAAGCATCGAACGATCATTGCTACATCGTGGTGGCTATTGATTACTTTTCTAAGTGGGCTAAGGTAGAATCGTTTGCCACTGTCGGATCAAAAAAAATGGCAAGGTTCATTGAAAAGAATATAATCTGTAGATACAAACTGCCTTATCATATTGTTACTGATAATGGTGTTCAATTTTGAGCAAAAATGACTGCTTTGCTGAAAGAATATGAGATTGAGCATTATAGATCATCTCCATACAGGCTGTAAGCGAATGGTGCAGTAGAAGCCGCAAACAAGAATGTGAAGAAGATCTCATCCAAGATGAGGAAAAACTACTGGGGTTGGTCAGATTATCTAGAATTTGCATTGTGGGGATACAGGACTACTGCTAGAACATCAACCGGTGTAACTCCCTATTTTTTAGTATATGGGTGTGAGGTTGTATTACTAGTGGAGGTGGAAATTCAGTCCATGCGGGTTCTTTTAAAATCCAAAATTCCCGAATATCAGTTGGTGGAGAGCCAATTGGCACAACTAACACTCTTAGATGAAAGAAAGGTGAAAGCCATTTATCATTATCAGCTGTATCAGAAGAAGATAGCTCTGGCTTATAATAAGAAAATTAAGCCAGGTAAAATCAAAGAGGGTGATTTGGTATTGAAGTTGACTAGGTCGATCATGATGGATCCATTGGGGATATTCAAGCCAAACTAGGAAGGTCCATACCTGGTAAAGAAGTTATTCTCCAAGGGTGCTGCTATCTTATCTGATCTGGAAGGGAATGAGTTCAAAGAGCCCATTAACCTCAACAAGGTGAAGAAGTACTTTCTATGAAGTCTAGCTAGGGAGAAAACCTCAAAAATGGGGCTGCCTAGGCAAAAGTTAGAGACAGAAAATGAAAAATAAAAAGTCCTACAGGATTAAAAACCTTGAAAAGGCTGTCTAGGCAAAAATTAAGGACATGTAAAAGGAGAGAGAAAGAGAGGAAAAATAGTTAGTTGGAAAACTTACAAGGGCAAGCCAACTAATAACAGGAGATGTATTAGAAGCAAAAATGTATAGCCACCGTTTGCTTAAATTAAATGGAATGGATTGCCTTTTTTTTTTTACTGTCAAGCATTACATTAAGTGTTTATTATAAAGCATATAACCAATATGGAAATTCCATCCAACAAAAAGATAAAGTATAACTTAAGTTGCACAAACTAACTTTGCCTTCTTTTCTTTTATTTAACATCATGACCACTCAATGCTTGCAATTCTCTAGTTCTTTTGTTTTTCATAAATTCATCCTGTTCTATCTGTTGCAACTGAATCCACTCCTTGTACTGATCATCGGTGGATGGATCCCCATTGTAGTCAATACGCCTCAAAATAGCTCTGTGAGCTCAGGTTTCTATTAGACTGTCCAAGAAGTTTTGAGAGAGAGGTCCTGGCTCAAATTCATGAACTGGTCCCATAATCAATTGCTTTTGTCCATATTGCCTAAAATGCCGAGTAGGGTCGTCGAAAGTAGCAAAATAGAGGCCAACTATGGGAATACAGTAAGTGTAGGAATGAATAGTCACTTGCTACAATCTCCACTAGGGGCACATCCACTGGATCAGAGTATCAGGGAATGTAGCTAGCCAGCTCCGCACATCTTTCGGAATGGGATGAAGTCTTCAAGTATGATAATGTTTGGTTCTGTAATGTACTATATCTCTAGGAGGCTCTAGCAACCTTACCTTTTCTTGAAACTATGCCTAAAAATAGTAAATGGGTAAGAATGATAGTAAAACAAAAAATAAAGAAAAGGGAGAGGGAAACTGACCTCCAGTAGTAGTGGACTTCCTAAAAATCATCTAGTTTTTACAAAGTTTTCTAGTTTGATGATAGTTTCAGCCAAAATGAGAGGAAAGGGGTTCAAGCTAGTTTCAACTTAGTCGAGAACATGCAGAAGTTTCAGATCACAGTTGCTAGAAGTGGAAACAAGCAATAATTGAGCATATAAACAAAAGGCCATCATTTGAGGCCAATATATCTCCTTGTTATCCACAGATACGGTAACTTCCAATAGAGACTTGATGAGAATTTCATTACCAAAGATGTGGTAAAGTAAAAACTGAGGAGACAAGTTAAACTTTCTATCCATTTGGTGTTGCATAGAGTGTAAATCTGGGGTCTCGATTGGAGGAACTGCAATTGGACGAGTAGAATCTAGTTACGAGCCTAGGATAGTTTTGAATTCCTTTGGCAAGGGGCATAGCTCTGCCGTGTTGAATTTGAAGATGAGTTATTGAGAATCCTAAAATTGAGCAAGAACATGGAGGAATGGGAAATTGATTCTCCTAACATGCAGAGATTGAAAAATAGATAGATAAAATGGCTCCAATTTGGCCCAAGATTCACCATCCAAACTTTTCAGGATTGATTGTAGTTATTTCAAGCTTCTTTCGTTCATGTTGGGAGGTTAGAGTTCTGTTCAAAGAGAGAAAATGAGGGAAAGTGGCAGAGATGGAAATTTAGGGATTTTGAAATGAATTGGGGGTTTTAAGTAAACTGCAGAGACAGTATCCAGAGGCGATCGCCCCAACGTAGAGGCATCACCTCTACAAGCTGGGGTGATATCATGCCACCTCTTTATGACTTTGTGATGAGCTGACGCCCCAACAAAGAGGCGACCGCCTCTCAAACAGTAAGGGGGGCATTTGGTTTAGACATAATGCAGGATGCTTAACCTGGAAATGTAGGACTTGTAAAGTGCATTTATCAAGAAATAGAATATTTATCAATTCAAGTTCAACTGAATTAAAATTTGAGCTCAATATTCAATCCTATGCAAAATATAAAAATCCTAAAGTAAAAGCAACCCAAATAATAGAAGAAAAATAGTGCCAAAAATAGTAAATGTTCCTAAAACTGGGGGCATAGCTAATAAGCAGCTAGGGATAGTCCTCTACTCATCTCTGGGTTCATCATCACCAGCACCATCCCCCTCATCAGTAGGATCGTCAGCATGATCATCATCATCATTGCTGCCATCATCATTAGCGTGCTCCTCTCTAGTGGCCTCCTCACCTGTATGCTCCTCCTCCTCCTCCCCATCGCTGGTCTCCTCATCTCCATCATCATCATCCTCCACCTGAAGGGCTGCCAGCTGACCCTCAAGAGTAGTGATCCTTGCTTGACTAGCATTGTATTGATCTTATCAAGATGCAGCAAAAGGTAAGAAATCATGCAAGCATGCATACATATAGAAATAAAGGATAATTGTTACCTTCCACCATTGTTTCATGTTCATAAGGAAATCTCGCTGAGCCTCGATGACCTGATGCATGTACTTGCCTTAATCTTGAGGAATCTGTGTAATCAACAGTTTATCAGAACTAACCTTGCATGGAATCATCGAGTTAGAGAATGAGATTTCAAAAAAAGAGGAGAACTTACATGAGTAGAGCCTGCTGGGATAAACACTGGCTCCAAGCTAGTATCTAGCATAAAAAACTAGTGAGACAGCTCGCCTGAAGGCACTCAGCACTGAGTCATCAAATCTGGAGGAGTAGCGAGCCTGCCAGCCACTATCTAGGACTTAGAGTTGGAGGGCTCTCTAGTAAGGGGAACAATAGAAAAAGTACCCTCTTCTCTCGCCTCAACACGAGGATGCTGATGTGGCCTCTTTAGGGTGGTAGGCCTAGCACGGGAAGCTGGTGCTATAGTTGGAGCCTGAAAATAGAAGATGGGTCAGAAAGGAGATAATTGTAAATAAGATGTAAAATTATATGCTTAATAGAGTCATATACTCACCTGAGAAGTGGAAGTGTTAATAGGCACCCTCTATAAGAGATGTGTCTGTGCAAAGTTTGCATATCGCGACTCCCTCCTCTAGCAGAAATAATCCGTGTCATCACCCGCTAAGGCTTAATAAAGCTTATCCCCTCATATAAGAGGGCCCAAAAAATCTCACAGGGAGGGGTAAGTGGTGGCTGCCTCACTCAAGCACCCATGCACCAATGATGGATCCTCTCGCCAAGATACCAGACTTTACTGCCCAGTCCTTGAAGTAGTACCCTCTTCCTGGATGTTCAGCCATTTGCGATGGATGTGCATGCTAGTAATCAGCCTCTTCCAAGCCCGACTAGGGCCCCGTCTGACCATGGCAGGAAAAAAAGTATCTCAAACGTGGGATATCCCGACAACTAACTCCAGCTCTAAAGCCCAGTCTTGCAAAAGGAGGATTTGTTAACAAATTATAATAATGCTGTGTAACATAAATTCAATGAAAGAGGACCAAAATGGCATGCCAGAAGCCACAAAGCCGTTTCACTCTTTGCACTGTCTTGTCCATGCTCTTGTATAGAAAGGTCAAAGTACAACTACCCTAATCATAGGTGGCTACCAAATCTAGATCCCTCAGATGGGAAAGAAACATCAAATTAATTAAGCTAGCAATATCTGCGAATAAGGTAGTGCCCAACAGATAGACCAAAAGGCTCTTACTACCTTATTAATCTCCTGAAGAGTAGTGGCTGCCTCTACTCTAGCATGCGTATAATAGCTCTTGATCAAATTAATCTTTCATAGTATGAGTCCCCTTCATATCTGGGACCATACCCAACATACACTGAATGTAGGCAAGATGATCCGGCGTCAAATAATGCACTCATGTTGAAAGGAACGACATCTCCTGCACAGGCTATAACGGTCACAGCAGCAAAGGACACTGGGTCCAATGTGAACTCGCCAAAAGGAAGGTGGAAGAAGTGGGTATGTCTAACCACCTCTCCATCAGTGCGTGCATAGGCTAGTAATCGGTCCGTCCCTAAGCATCTGGGAGAGCAAGAATGAAATTTGAGAACCCGATGTCAAAAATTGGAGCTTAATCCTGTATGGGAAGCTATCATACCACATGCAGGTGCTGCTAAAATTACTAGCTCTTTTGAGTGTGTGCACATCGAGTGACAGTGCAATAATAAATAAAGTTAAAACTTTTGTAGGCTTCTTCTAAAGAGGCGAACGCCTCTACGCGAAGAGGCGATCGCCCCTTTGAAGGGGTGTCGCCCCTTTGTGAGGAGGCATTCGCTTCTTCGATGATCACTTCAATATGAAGTGGCAACTGCCTCTTCTCTAGGAGGCGATTGCCTTAACAAAGAGGCGATCACCCCATCAAAGGGGCGACGCCTCTTCATATCGATACTTCAACCAAAATTTTTAATTTTTGCAATTTAGTTCAGTTTAATCATATTTTTCTTGGTAAAACTACTAAACAGGCATCTATAGACAATAATCTAAAATTTCCCAAAGTTATCTACAGGGAAAATTGAACAAATTGGGTACCAACCTCTCATGTAGCACACCTGTAGATATTAGATCGCATCTCTACAAAAAGAGAAATCTCGTCTCCAATATTGAAACCAAAATTGCACACAAGATGCACTATAGGTGCCACCTGGTCCCACGCAGGCAAATTCGGGGTCCGTGCAGTGTCTATTGTAGAGACAACTTTGAAAGTGAAAAGGAAAAGAGAGAAAGAATGAGAGAAGAAAATGAGGTTTGAAAGCAAAAAGTGAAATGAAAAGTGAAAAGGAAGTTATACATATAGAAAAGAGAAAAGGCAAAGAGGTGAGAAAGAAAGGAAGGAGAATGGAAGAGCCCATTAGCCAAAGGAAGAATGGACCATGAAATAGGCATCCCTAGAGGAACCTAAAAAAAATCAAAAAATTATAGAAATGAAAAATTACTATTTCACCTTTCGGGTGTATCCTGGAGCCAATATTGAAGAGTTAAAATTTTTTGATCGAAAGTATTGACGTAAGAAGTGTCTAGTTGGGCAATGAATCCCCGAAGTACATCTTCTTCACCAAGTGACTGGTCAGACAATGAATCCCCGAAGTACATCTTCTTCACCAAGTGACTGGTCCGACAATGAATCCCCGAAGTTCACAATTCAAGAAGTGTCTGGTCGGGTAATGGATTCTCGAAGTGCATCTTCTTCACCAAGTGACTGGTCGGGTAGTAAATCCCTAAAATTCACATTTTAAGAAGTGTCTGGTCGGATATTTAATCTCGAAGTGTGTCTTCTTCACCAAGTGACTGGTCAGGTAATGAATCCATCGAAGTTCATGTTTCAATAAGTGTGTAGTCAGACAATGAATCCCCGAAGTGCATCACCTTCACCAAGTGACTGGTCGGGCAATGAATCCCTGAAGTTCATGTTTCAAGAAGTGTCTAGTCAGGCAATGAATTCCCAAAGTGTATCTTCTTTACTGAGTGACTTATTGAGCTAGGAAAACTCGAGAATCACGGCTCAAATATTAATGAGTGGCTGATCGGGCTAGGAAAACTTAAGGATCATGGTCACATTTTTGTATTTTCTACTGAGTGACTTCTTGAGCCAGAAAAACTTATGAATCACGCCTCAAATATTAATAAGTGGCTGATCGGGCTAGGAAAACCTGAGAATCACAGTCACATTTGAAGATGTTTTAGTAAATTTCAAACTTTGACCTCTCGGGTTTGAATTCCTGAGGTTGACAACGCGAGTGAAGCTCGGAGGTTAGGTACGTCATTTTTTATTATTTACTACTTTGGTTATGCATGTTGGTTTTTTGAAAAATTGATTTCAAAAATCCACTTTTCTAAATAACAAGGGGAAAATTGTGGACACCCTCGGTTTGGTCAGGCCTGCAATGAAAGCCTAGTGATGAGATAGTATGGATATTGAATGCAATAGACCTGAAACTTTCTTTAGAAATGGACCCGAGAGCCCAAAACCGTAAAACCAAGCCAAGCCCAAAACTAAGGCTTTAATCCCAGGCCTAAGCCTTTATAAGCCAGGACTGGGTGAAGAGGTGATCGTCTCTTTGAAGAGGCGTCGCCTTTTCACCCTGGAGATCGGTGAGGTGATGCCTCATCAAAGAGGCGATGCCTCTTTGTAAATGACCTTTGCAGTATTAAATGTCATTAATGGCTGCATTAAATAAGGGAGAGACCCATTTATCTCTATATGGAGATTTTTGACATAAAAATAGGACTTTTGGGGCAGAAATGAGCTGGGAAAAAAAGTGGGAAATGATGATCTTTTGTTTGGACTTATTTTTGGGAAATTAGAGAGAAGGAAAGGTGGAAGGCTTAAGTAGGGGTTTTATGGCTGGTTAGAAATAAGATTGGCCATTTTTTGAGACAAAAAATAGAAAGAAAGCTTATTGAGAGAAAAACCATAGAAAACAAGAGGAAAAGAAGAGGAAGAAGTAGAATCTTAAGCTTGAGAGTTGATTTTCTTAAGAAGAAAGAAGGAACTCTTGTGTCCAAAGCATGAAAAACAACAAACCAAGCTCTGAGGGCTTAGTTAGGAGCACCAAACGTGTTCAATTAGTGAGCATCCTTATTTTTAGGTTTTAAGTGCTCTATTTTACTTTAAATTCATATTTCTTGACATTTCTTACTCGTTATTGTGTTTGTGTTTATTTGCGGTGATATGTGAATCATGAATGTGTGATGTATTAAGTGTTAAGTTGTAGAATCCCCTATATATATATTATGTCGTCTTCTTACTTAGAGGATCCCCTATATGGAAAATACACATTCTAGTTGATTGGGCCTGATTCTAATTCTTTAGTGAGATTATATGAACAAATGCCTGAACCAAAATATATTATTGTTGTGGGGGCATGTACAATTACAGGGGGGATGTTCTCACAAATTCTGATCTTGATAATGATCTAGATTTAGATCATGAAAGAAACATTTCAAATTTATAAAAGAATTTAGATAATTTAGATTTATAAATTCAAAACAAAGAAACAAAACAAAAAATGGAAAGAAACACAGCTCTGTCCCTCAACTCGATCTCACCATTGTTTTTTTAGATTCATTATTTTTAAATCTGATTCAAATCAAAATCCAAAACAATTTTTTCAATTCAGATTCTAAATCTCATTCATCTACTCAACAAATAATAGAAACTCAACCATTCAGTAACAAAAAGAAGATACAAGCAACAAACAAGCAACAAAAATCACAGATCTGCAAATACATTATACAATTTTTTAAATTACTCACTTTCATTCAAATTTGGCTTCAAAAAAAATTCATTTTCTAACAACATCGAGATTAGAGATTTTGATTATTTATAAGAAATAAAAATTGAAACAAGTAGTATATTTTAAGCATATTTGTAGTTTCCGACACAAAATTTTGAATCTTATCAATATTCTTGTTCGTATAAATTGAAAGAGAAAAACAAGTGCCATAATCATTATTTGTATATATTTTTGCATCTTATCCGGATATTTTTTGAAACTCATTACAATATGATACAAAAAAAGTATATATCTAAAAACAAATATTAGATGAAAAACAATATATTATAAGTATCTTATGTAATTCAATATTTCTTACATTACATTTTTGTATATTTTTAGCTTATCCAAGGTTTCATATACTATTTTATATTTGTTATGTTTCTTTTTTTAGAATATAATTCAAATATTAACTGTTTCTGATGGATTATATATACTTCCAGGAAATGGGAAAACTTATATTTTTTGTGCATTTTGATGGACAATAGATTGATGGTTGAACCTACAGAAATTTTAAATCAACTGGGATAGAAATACCTACAGATTACACCTATGATAAACTTATTACAAACATTTCAGAGCATCTTATATTTGAGAAAGAAGAAAATAAGGTTGTCATCTCATACCAAGTCAAAGAAGAGTATCCAAATTTACAAATCGAAGACGATTCAACTCTGCAGTTTTATATACAATTGAAGAGCGCAGAATCTGATTGCACAAAATACCCTCTCTGCATCACGTTGCAACTGAAAGAAACGGCCTCCAACAGTTTCCAAACACAGGAAACAACACTAGTAGGATCACAAAATCAGTCCATAGAAATAATAACAACAGATGCAAGTTCCACCATGTATGAGTATGCAAAACAACTTGGAAAAAGCACCATTGAAGAAGGAACACAAAAGGAAGAAGAAATACAGAGCCATCTTTCTCCAACATTTATAACAAGTGATGCAACTTTAAAAGCTATCAGAGCCGGGCGGACATTCCAAAATAAAGAAACATTGAAGAAAGTCATTTTCTCACATGCAATGGCAAACAGTTTTCAGTACAAAGTAATAAAATCATGTTCAGCAATGTACAACTTAGAGTGCTTGGATGACAACTGCAACTGGGCTTTAAAAGCTTTAAGATACAGAAATATAGATATTTTCATAATCAGAAAGCTAATCGGTAAATAGAGATGTAACCTAGAACTCAGACATGCAAACAGTCGTCAAGCAACTAGTCAAATTGTTGTTGAACACATCAAGTCCAAATACACAAGAACGAAAACAATATACACCCCAGCTAACATAATGAGGGACGTGCAGCTTGAATTTGGGATTTCAATAAGCTACATGAAAGCTTACAGATCTAGAGAGACAACACTTGAAAGTATTAGGGGAAATCCTGAAGAATCTTACACGATTCTACCTAGTTTTTTGTATATGATACATGAAACCAACCTCGACTCAGTTGTGGATCTGAAAACTACTGAGGACAACACATTTTTATATGCTTTCATGGCATTGAAAGCAAGAATAGATGGATTAAAGAATTGCATTCCGATTATTGTAGTTGATGGAACATTTCTCAAGTTAAAATACTAAGGCACACTACTCACAGTAGTTACATACAATTTATAAGCTATAATCTTGATTTTGATTTTAGCTTCTGACACAAAATTCTGTATGTTGTGAATAATCAATTTTGTATACCTTGAAAATGAAAAAAATGTGTCATATTTATTATTTATTTGTATATATTTTTGCATCTTATCTAAATATTTTTTGAATCTCATTAGAATATGATACATAAAAAAGTATATGATCTTAAAACAATAATATGATAAACATTAGATGAAAAAAAATATATAATACGTATCTTATTTGTATATTATATAATTCAGTATTTTGTACATTACATTTTATTATATTATTAGCTTATCATTGGTTTTAGATACTATTTTATTTTGTTATATTTCTTTTTTAGAATATAATTCGAATATTATCTGTTTCTGATGCACAAGGTAAAATCTTCCCACTTGCCTTTTGTGTGGCTGATTCTAAAAATGATGCTTCATGGACCTAGTTCTTTGAGAAATTGAGGAAAATATTTGGAATCAGAGAAAATATGCACATAATTTTAGACAGGCATGAAAGCATTACAATAACCATAAAAAATGTGTATTCTGAAGTTGCTCATGTGCATTACATATTCCACATACTCAACAACCTCAAAACAATATTTAAGAAAAATACAGCACAGATAAAAGAGTACTTCTATGGAGCTGCAAACTATTATACACCGCAAGAGTTTGAAAGCAATATAGCAGAAATAAAGAGGCTGGATATACGCGTACATAAGTATCTTGAAGATATAGGCTATAAGAAGTGGACAAAGTTGCATTCTACCAACAAAAGGTACCGAACAATGACCACAAACAATGCGGGATCAATGAATGCTGCAATAAAATCTGCAAGAGAGCTCCTAATAGCAACTTTTCTAGAATACTTACGAGCGTTGGTACAAGAATGGAATGCAAATAATCAAATGATCGTAAGAGCTACTTTCACAAAGCTTTCAAAAAGAGTTAAAAGACATATTAAATGACAACTACGTCAAATCTCATAAAATCAAGGTTAGAAAATCAAACACTTTTTATGTGTACTTCAGATATGATACCTCAAATATACTAAAAATATTTAATATATTTTTTTTCTACATTCTTCAAACCTATTTCAGGTCAACAAAGCAAATGAAGATTTGTATAATATCTGCAATAATGAAAAAACAGACATAGTCAATATGAAAGACAAGACATGCACGTGTAATAAGTTTCAACTTGATGAAATACCATATGAGCATGCATTGGCAGTGTTGAGAGTGCTAAACTAAGAATCGTACAACTACTGTTCAGCATTCTACACTAAAGATTCGATGCTAGCAACATACGGAGGAACAATATGCCCGGTGCCATCACAAAGTACATGGATTGTGCCAATTGAAGTCAAAACCATGCTTGTTTTACCTCCAAAAAGTAGAATTCAACTGGGAAGGCCAAAGAAAAGAAGAATTCAAGCTCTAGGAGAAAATAAAAATATAAATAAATGCAGCACATGTGGCTACTATGGACATAACAAGAAGATTTATAGAAATGCACCAAAAAAAAGTTGATATTTCAATACATTTTTGTTCAATTCATGTTTTTCTCTATTGAATTTTTTTTTTTACAAAAATACATACAACATTAAACATTGAACAGGTATCTGATACCGTTTGTTAAAATAAGTTGTTGAAAATACAAAATAGTTGGCATATTCATCATTCTCTTAACTACATTTTTGAATTTTATCCGAATATCTTCTAAATCTTATTTGTATAAGTTGAAACTGCAAAACATGTGTCTCACTATTATTAAATATTTTTGAATATTATAAGAATATTTTCAGAATATTATTCATATATTTCGAACATGAAAAACATGTGTCCTATTCGTTACTCATTATAAACAATTTTCACAATATTATTCGAATATTTTCAGAATCTTATTGAAATATGCTAAAAGTGCAAAACATGTGTCATGTAAATTGCTCAGTTATATGTATTTTGGAATATTATCTGAATATTTTTTGAATATTATTAGTATATGAAATAGAACATCAGTATCTTATCTTAACATAACAAGCATCCATAACCAAAAAAAGAATCTGAAACTTAAAAAGACTATCTCAAACTCAAAAAAGTATCTGAAATTGGAAAAAAAAATAGCACAAAATCACAAATACATTATAATATATTATAAGCATAACAAACAACTAATATAAAACAACAATAAAACTTGGGCTTGAAATCAAATCTTATATTAAACCACTGTCAAACAAGTAAATAAAATAAAAAAAATATAAAAAACACCCATAAAAACATCCATAACCAACACGTATTCGATACTATCTAAAACATAACATCATATTAAATTGTCATCAAATGAACATAACTTTCTTGAACAAGTTAGAATAAATTGATCCAAAAGATCACAGAACTCTTCTATTCTTCCCCATTAGATTCAGCCTGGCTGGATGTTCATATTCACTGTCAATGAGCTCATCTTCCTTCCTCTTTCCATAACTATACAAGCTCGCTGCATAACGAGACCTCATCTCATCAATATTCAAATTACTTGGAATATCCAATCCATGTATCAAATGGTCAATAAAAGCCACAACGAACACTCCACAGTCACTACATAGAAACATAAAAATATAAGAATTTTGACAAATAAAGATTGAAAAAAATTTAATAATATAAGAAACTTACTTATCATGCTGAGAAGGGAGTCCACCAACCATAATAGCTTCGAAAGGTCCATTAGATGGATCAACATCAGAATGGAGTTCCCAAAAATCAAGAACATAAAAAAAGAGTGGCAGAAGAACACTGTAGCTCCTCAAATAATCTGAAACCAGTCGATCATTCTTGGCTCCTCTCATAGAGTTATATACATATATACGCTTATCCTTAACGTTTGACATTCCCAAAACCCAAAGCTTATCTTTTGCAACATGAATTGGGAATAAAATGAAATCAACATCAAACCATGGACTGTTACACAACATCAAATATCCCAAAACATATTCTGCAACGCAGTGATTGACGCTTACAAGTGAAATATCATTTTTTGCAGAGAACTTTGAAAAAAGAGCTTGAATCTGTTGATCGAAATAATTATCAGTTGTTGTAAATTTAACATAACAATCGCTGAAAATCTTGTCTTTCTTCCTCAAATAATAGAATAAAACATCATATGCTGAAAATAAAATCAAAAATAAAAATCAGAAACTTAAAAACTGAATATTATCCGAATCTTATTCGTATATAGAACTGAAAATAATATCAAAAATAAGAAACGCTGTCTGAAACAAAAAAACAATATTTGAAAAATAAAACAGTATATTATTCCAGTATAAAAAGTATCTGATAATTCAAAAGAGTATCTTATAATAATATTAGCTGACTATCATCTTAATATGATACCATAATCAAAGAACATTAAAAACTAAAAAATCTAAAATCAAATATAACTAAAAAATAAACATATAAGTTACAAAAAAAAGACTTACAGAAGATGCTAAACAACATCCACAGTAACTCAACACATGAAACCAAGTATTTGAAGCGATTGTATCAACACCAAGTTTCAAACCCAGAGAAATAACATCATCATCATCAGAGTACACCTTCTTCCTACAAAAACAAAACCAACATTCAAAATTTTTAATTTAAAAAAAAAGAGAGAAATAGAACTTCACGTAACATATTTATTTCTCTTTTTCAACCTAACTCCAAGCCACAAATAAAACTCAAATTGCTTCTTAAAATCTGATGGATCTGCAATATGCTTACTCAGTGGACACAAACCCTTTACAATAGTTCGAACCTTCTTATGCTTCTCAACATCTTTTGAAGATCCAAACTTATTTAAAAAAGGGGACTTCATCAAATAAGTAGCTTTAATTTCCCTTTTTGTAGCAGGAGGACTAACAAAATCATGTCTATCATTAATACTTCCCTTTTCAGCCTAAGATAAAAAAAAGATAAAATAATAATAACAAAACAATTTAAAAAATATATAAGAAACAAAAATTATACCTCAACACCTTTCCCCTTAACATCATCAATAATAAGATTAACAGGAACATCATCTTCTTGTCTAATACCCTAAGAAAGAATAATAAAATAAAAAAATACAAAATAAAATACAAGAAAAACTAAAAAACTAAAATAAACTTAACATTGTTTAATAACAAAACAAACATATACAACATCACCAGCTACCAACAACTTTCACAACAGTTTTTATAACATAAAAAAAATCACCAATATCATCTACATCATCATTCACATCCTAACATAAATACACAAAATACATAATAGTGTATCAGATACCACAAATATTCAAATAAGAAGTAAAACTCAGAATCCTTTAAACCATAAAACGTACACAAGAAGAAACATTCAAATCAGAATGCTTTGAAGCAACATCAACATTGTCTTTCTTCACATCATTATCCATCATCATCCCCAGGTTTCCCTTCATCTTCAACTCTACCATGAGAAGAAGAACCACCTCCAACATCATCACCAATAGCCTCTAAAAAGAAAAAAAAATTATCAATATCAATTATTAAAAAAAATAAAATTTTAAAAAACAACAACCACCTCCAACACCAAGACGACCACCATCACCCTCTCCATCTCCATCTTTATCCTTCTTTTCAATGTTAGTAACATTGGCAATATCTTCATCCTCATCTTTTTCTTCCTCCTCATCATTCTTTTCATCAGCATCACTTTCATTATAGCTTTCTTTATCTTCTCCTTCTGCACCTTTTTTCAATTCAGAAGCAACGTTCTTCTCATCAACATCCGTAGGCTAAAAGTAAAAAAAGAATCATATTAGAATATATTCAGTATATTAAAAGTAAAAAAACACAAAATAATATAAAACAGTTCACACAGCTACAACAAAAACATAATATAATTAGAATCTTACAAGTATATTATTAAAATATAATACTAAAAAAAATTTTAAAACATCTCCTGCAGCCCTTTTCTTCTCCATAAACACAATATTATCATCAGAATAATAAACATCATCACCCTCCTCTTCTGCTATCCTACCAAAATCAACATGAGTTCCAAAAATATTCAATCTGCAAAAAAAAGGTATCAAATTCGAATATTTTCAGAATATAATAACTATAAAATACAAATGCTTAAAAAAAACCTTAAAAAAACACAGCTCATCTTCTACAGTCACTCCTAACTTGTTCATAACCAACCTCATATACCCAAAAACAGTATTAAACTTCTGAACCATATCTTTCTTCAACTGCTTCACATCTTTGGACAAAAGTTCTTGGGTTTGAATTATTCTTTTCAACCTAGAACCACGAGATGAAGACTCTTGAAATTCAGCCCCTAAAGAACTCTCTCCAGTCTTTAAAAAACCTTCTTCTTTAGAACTTCCCTCAACATCACCAACACTAGCAGATTTCCCTTTATTGAAAAACTTACTTATATTCAACTATTCTCTTTCAGCAGCAGTTGGGGTAATGTTTTTCAGATTCAACTAAAAAAATATGCGATTAAACTACAAAAAATAAAACAAAAATGAATATAAAAATAATCACCTTCTTTGAGGATTCTCTAAAAATATTCCACTGTAAAGTCTTAAGACTCAGAGTCAACAAACAAGTATAATTCAGCATACGTGGCACAAGACCACCATGAACATGTGTAGCAGAATAATCACACAATTTACTAACAACATAAGGACAACACTCATAAAACCATAACTGAAATGCATATGAAAACCCATTGAGCCTATAAAAGTATTGGTGATGCAATTTATGCTTATCAGCAAACCTTTCTTTCAAAGAATCTAGAGTGAGATCAAACACATCTTTCCCCATGCATAGGTTTGAAAAGACCCCCCACTTGCAACAAGATCCAAATTTTGTTTAGAAATAATCTGACTTTTTTGATATGAAAATAAAAACATCTCTAAAAAATACAAAACAATAATTTTCAAGCAATCTTTATCATTCTCCCACCTCTTCGCAAAAAAAAAAAAAACATTTATGAATATATTGCTTATCGTTCTTACTCATAGAACTAAAATATTTATGAACCCAATAATTACTGCAAACTCATCTAAACCAAATCTCAGCTTCACCCACCAAACATTAAACCACATTTCTTTTAAATAAGACTACTTCAATTCACATAAAAGCAAGGAGTGAATAACCTGACATTGAACTTTTAACTTTGGAATATCAAGAAATGACCCAACAAGTAGCTCTAAACAAGGCCAACTGTTCATCATTCAACACCTTTTTAATATTCTCAATAACTTTATAACTCAGAGAACAACCAATTTTAGCAGCAGTTGGGGTAATATTTTTCAGATTCAACTAAAAAAAATATGCGATTAAACTACAAAAAATAAAACAAAAATGAATATAAAAATAATCACCTTCTTTGAGGATTCTCTAAAAATATTCCACTGTAAAGTCTTAAGACTCAAAGTCAACAAACAAGTATAATTCAGCATACGTGGCACAAGACCACCATGAACATGTGCAGCAGAATAATCACACAATTTACTAACAACATAAGGACAACACTCATAAAACCATAACTGAAATGCATATGAAAACGCATTGAGCCTATAAAAGTATTGGTGATGCAATTTACGCTTATCAGCAAACTTTTCTTTCAAAGAATCTAGAGTGAGATCAAACACATCTTTCCCCATGCATAGGTTTGAAAAGACCCACTTGCAACAAGATCCAAATTTTGTTTAGAAACACTCTGACTTTTTTGATATGAAAATAAAAACATCTCCAAAAAATACAAAACAATAATTTTCAAGCAATCTTCATCATTCTCCCACCTCTTCGCAAAAAAAAAAAAAAAAATTTCTGAATATATTGCTTATCGATCTTACTCATAGAACTAAAATATTTATGAACCCAATAATTACTGCAAACTCATCTAAACCAAATCTCAGCTTCACCCCACAAACATTAAACCACATTTCTTTTAAATAAGACTGCTTCAATTCACGTAAAAGCAAGGAGTGAATAACATGACATTGAACTTTAAACTTTGGAATATCAAGAAATGACCCAAAACAAGTAGCTCTAAACAAGGCCAACTGTTCATCATTCAACACCTTTTTAATATTCTTAATAACTTTATAACTCAGAGAACAACCAATTTTAGCAACAAAATACTCACTGGGAACTAGAAAAGGATGCCAATCCTATAATATATATATATATATTAAAACCCAAAAATAATAAAACACAAGAATAAAATTCGATTAAAATTAGTATAATATTCAATTGTTTTTTTTAAAAAAAATACCTTAACAACATCTCTCCCATATTGAATAGGCTCCTCGATTGTTAGTTTTGCTTTTTTTTTTCAAACTCTCATCACCAGCAATAGGCTCATCCAATGGTCTTTTCCCTTTAGAAGTCGATTTGTTCTTAGACCCAGAATCAAAATTACTTTTTTCCCTTTTTTCCTACTATTGGCAATACTCTTCATCCTCATCGCAACTTCACTCTCAAATGTCACAAATTTCTTTGATTTTTCAACTTTTTTATCAGGAGATTTTGAAGAACGTGTGTCTACCACTTATAGAACCGACAACAACTACAACAATGGGGAGTTTTTTTTTTTTGGAAAGCAAAAAATAGGTAGTTAATATTTTGAAGAACAAATTTTAAATAACAAAAAAAAATGTCAATAAGCAAATGAGTAGGTTAAATTTCAGTAATGTAATGTCAAAATTAAATTTTGAAAAGAAAAAAGATGATCATTTTAGAATCAAAGACATGCAAAAGAGAAAGAGATTCAAAAATAAAGAATAAGAAATGGAGAAGATGAAGAAGCACGAGAAGGGGTAGTGCTGAAAAAATAAAATAAAAAGGGGGCACACGTGAAAAAAAAAAAGGACACACGTGTAATATTAGATAAAATATGGGCTTTTTGCTGAACACTGAAGCCCAAAACTGGTATATTTTTGTAAATTTCTCGCTATTATATACTGTAAAGCCCATTTTATTGAGAACCATTTGAAAATTACAAATTAAAGAGTCTGTTTTTTTTTTTTAAGAAAGAGCCTATTGATTTAATGGTTAAGAGAAATTAAAGCTAATAATGGCATCAACCAAGATGTAAAATACTTCATCTATTACTAAATAATTGTCGTTTAAGAATTCTTCACACAGATTGAAAAATGTATTTAATAAATAAATAAAATACTATACTACCCTTATAATAATTCCCTCAACCAATTATTAGTTTATATAGAGTTCCAAGAGGAGTAGATATATATTCAATTAATTCTCCTATATTAAATAAGGGTGAAATAGAAAAAAAAGTAGTTAAAATGTATTGATAACTTAAAACGTCAATTATTTATGAACAAAATTAGACTTCTAAAATGTCAATTATTTAGGAACAGATGAAGTATAAAATAATGGCTGAATTCTGTATTTTTTAAGAAAAAATTTTGTATTTTTATATGCATGTCACTATTAGACGTGTAAAATTAATTAATTTTATTAAATGAAATTGAAGTAGAAATAAATCAATAATTATCGAAATCAACTAATATATAAAACTGTTTTTATTTAAGTAATGTTTCAAAATTTTCTAATTTATGAAATCATATTAAATTAATTATTACGAGACTTTTGACGTTTTTATAGTTTTATTTAGATTTAGTCAAAGTTCAGTAGATTCCCGATGCTGATGACTTAAACTAAATTGAAGTAAAAATAAAATAATTAAAATATAAATGATAAAAAACATAATTCATATAGTTTATGATTCGATTTATGCTGTCATCAATTTAAAAAGATAGAACTGTCTCATATTATATAATCCATTTAAAATTAGGTCATATCACATCCTATTAAAAAAAAAAAGATATTGCATGGCTCCAAATGACAATCTACCATGAGAACTTGGTAATCATAGTGATGACTCAGCAAGATTCAATCTATCTCCGTTTTACACTAAAATGCGAGAAAGAAAAGAAAAGGAAATAATTATAATACGAGTATGGTTAAGGTGTGATGCCATCAACTGGGGGTGATGTACTAGGCGTGAGAAATGCCCTTCTCAAGGCCAAAGCAGCTACAGATAACCATATGTCAACCATGTTCCTGTCAAGAAATAGCCAAGTATTCACCATGATCATAGCGGCTGAAGGTTATGTTATATATAGAAAAAAGATTAGTGTTGTAAAATTATACTTTTTTCATATAATACCCAATTTTACAAATTTTCTATTAATGTCATTCTTAATGCGGCCTTGCAGTCAGTAATGGCATATAAATTAATGGCTGCTTTTAATGGCATTGACTTTGAATAATGGCTAACTGCGGCACTAGACATAATCCTCCTTGATAGAATCTTTAGCCCTAAAATATAAGTTTTGGACTATTTGACCCTTTCATACAAGTTTATGGAGTAATTGACCCTTCATCTGTTTTTCCTTTGTATTTTCCTTTTTCAAATTTTTCGTATGTAAGCGGATTTTTTTTTTTAACTTATTTTATTTGGTGGGGCTTTTGTTAAAAAAGAGGAAAAATATAATTGACCGAGACATTTATTATTTATGATTCTGATACTTATATCAGTATAGTATTAAGTGATTATAACTATTCGTTAAAATTATTACTAATAATAGTTGAGATCAGCCGGTAGAGGTTGTTTTCACTTAAATAATGTTTTAATTTTAAGTTGTGTATACAATTAAGTTAAATTAGTTATTATAAATTTTTTATAAATTTTAATATTATTGAGTTAAAAAATGATTACATATTTAGAGCCATACTAAATTTAGTAGTGGACGATGACAGTCATTGGATGAATCAAATTAGATTAGTTATTTAAACTAAAAAAATTATTTATTAAAATTGTATTGAGAGTAATTTTAAAAATTATTCGTTGAAATTGTATCGAGACAGAATTTATAAATCCTCAACTGCCAATTCATACGCGACTATATATCATCAAGTTCAAAAAATGATCCTTTCAAAAAAAAAAAAGGTTCAAAAAATGATCGTACATTTTATCTACACCCTGCAAAAGATCTTTAGTGCCTGTCAAATCACTCATAACTATATTATTGATTACCATAGCCAATTGAACGATTCAAAACTTTCATTTTTTGGGCACAAAAAATGATTCACAGCTTTTATTCTACGAATTATAAAAGGTCAAGTAATGATAGATTAGACAATAGGAATAGTTTTTTTTTTAATAAATTGATAAAGAATGACGTTTTGAAAAGAAGCAGCCAGCACAACCAGACTACTTATATGTTGACGTTGAACTACGATATATCCACTAATAAAATGCATGATGTGACACACTTGTAGTTTTCAGTTGTAAACACGTCATCATGTTATTGAGCCGCATCCACTTCCAACTCACACCAGAAACACCAGCCAAAAAAATGAGCCTCCTCTCCAATCTAAAGCTTACCTTTTTGTTAGCAATCTTTGTCTCTTTCAATTGTAAATCTCCCATCGTGGTGTCTGCTGCTCTGAGCATTGAGACAGATAAAGAAGCCTTGATTGCATTTAAGTCTCAAATTAGCCTGGAACCATCCGCTTTATTATCTTCATGGGATCTCAACTCATTGTCCCCTTGTAATTGGACAGGAGTTGTGTGCAACAGATTTGACCGGAGAGTAGTTGGCCTCAACCTGTTGAGCTTTGATCTTTCTGGGTCCATAACTCCTTACATTGGCAATCTCTCCTTCCTTGAATCTCTCGAGCTTCAGAATAATCGGTTTACAGGAACAATTCCTGATGAAATCTATTATCTTTCTCGCTTGAGAGTATGCAAATGAGTTCCAATGGCTTGCAAGGTTCAATAACATCCAACATAAGCAGGCTGTCGGAGCTCAGAATGCTTGACTTGTCAATGAATAAGATTACAGGACAAATTCCTGAAGAACTCACATCACTCAATATGCTCCAAGTTTTGAACTTGGGGCGAAATGAACTCTCAGGTGCAATTCCACCATCCATAGGAAATCTTTCATCACTAGAAGATTTTGTTCTGCGCACAAAAATAGATTTAGTGGCATGATACCTGATGACTTGAGCAGACTGCATAATCTGAAGGTTCTAGATCTTGCTGAAAATAATCTCACGGGTCCAGTTCCCACCGGCATTCACAACATCTCTTCGCTGGTCAACTTGGCCCTCGCCTCCAACCAGTTGTGGGGTAAAATTCCTGATGATATTGGTGTCACACTCCCAAGTCTTTTAGTCTTCATATTCTGCTTTAACAAGTTCACGGGTACAATTCCTGGCTCTTTTTACAATCTCACAATCATAAAAAAAATTCGTATTGCTCATAACTTTCTTGAAGGAACAGTGCCACCAGGTCTCGAAAATCTTCCATTCTTGGAGATGTACAACATTGCTTTCAACAAGATTGTTAGCTCTGGTTTCTCTCTTCTCTAACAAATTGCACCCGTCTTACATACCTTGCCATTGATGAGAACCTTTTTGAGGGTGTCATTCCTGAATCTATTGGCAATTTTGCGAAGGATTTGTCGAAATTATACACGGGAGGAAATCAAATCTCTGGTGGTGTACCAGCCTCAATTGGTCATCTCAGGGGCTTGAGATTGCTGAACATGAGATACAACTCACTCACCGGTTCAATTCCAAATGAAATTGGTCAGCTCGAGAACCTGCAAGAGTTGGGTTTGGCAGGAAATCATTTTTCTGGTAGCATTCCAGATTCTCTTGGTCATCTCCAAAAATTGAACCAAATAGATTTGTCAAGAAATGAGCTAGCGGGTCGCATACCGTCAACTTTTGCGAATTTTCACAGTATACTTGTCATGGACTTGTCCACCAATAAACTCAATGGAAGCATACCTAGAGAAATTTTCAATCTTCCAAGTTTGAGTACCATCTTTAACCTGTCTAACAACTTCCTGACGGGGAATTTGTTACAGGACATTGGTCTTCTGAAAAAAGTTGCTGCTATCGACCTCTCTAACAACAGCTTGTTTGGTAATATTTCAAGCTCAATCAGAAACTGTGAGAGCTTGAAGGAATTATACCTGGCCAGAAACTCGTTCACAGGCCCTGTTCCTGCTGCATTAGGCGAGATGAAAGCCCTGGAAATTTTGGACGTTTCCTATGACAATCTTTCAGGTTTCATTCCTCCTGATCTCCAAAACCTACAGGCCCTTCAGTTCTTGAATCTTGCATTCAATGATCTGGAACTTGATGTTCCTTGTGATGGTGTGTTTGTAAATGTTTCTAATGTTCATTTAGAGGGCAATAAAAAGCTTTCTTTGCAATAAGCTTGCTCAAATAGCCGAGGCCAAAGAAGAAAACTTGTCAAAATTTCTATCATTGTTGCAGTCACAATTACATTAGCAATATGCTTTGCTATTGGCTGTTTATTCTTTTTGAGGAGAAGAAAAACAAAAATCTCAGACATTTCCAACTTGATAAAGGAGCAACATCAAAGGGTTTCATACCATGAACTGTGCCAAGCAACTGAGAACTTTTCTGAGCAAAATTTGATCGGAAATGGTGGCTTTGGGTCAGTGTACAAAGGACTTCTGGTAGATGGTTTTGCTGTTGCAATCAAGGTCCTTAATGTCAAACAGACAGGATCTTTGAACAGCTTTGCTGCTGAGTGTGAAGCTTTCAAAAATGCGAGGTATCGTAATCTTGTTAAGCTGATTACATCTTGCTCAAGCATTGAATTCAAGAACGTTGCATTTTTGGCTCTAGTTTACGAGTTCCTTGACAATGGGAGCTTGGAAGACTGGATTAGGGGAAAGAGGAGAAAAGAAAATGGAGATGGGTTGAATCTCTTGGAGAGATTGAATGTGATCATTGATGTTGCAGGGCAATCGATTACCTGCACCATGATTGCGAAGTTCCTATGGTTCATTGTGATCTGAAGCCTAGCAATGTTCTTTTAAAAGAAGACATGACTGCCAAGGTTTTGGCCTGGCTAAGTTGCTGATAGAGAAAATTGGTACTCAAATCAGTCAGCTCTACTCGTGCCCTGAAAGGTTCCATAGGATACATACCTCCAGGTTAGTACCTTGATACTTCTATCACTTTTTTCAAGTCTCATAGATGTGTTTGTCAGAATTTTCACATTGACACTCATTAATATTAATCATGCTTGTGCAGAGTATGGTTTAGGTGAGAAACCATCAACTGCTGGAGATGTATACAGCTTTGGAGTGATGCTACTTGAGTTATTCACAGACAATAGTCCTGCTAGCGATAGTTTCAACAGTGAACAAACTCTGGTTGAATAGGTACAATCAGCTTTCTCCTCTAATACTATACTACAAGTGCTAGACCTTGACCTGCTACCAGTTATGGATAATTCTGGTAGAAATGAACAATATGTAATACAAGAAAAACAACATGATTGTCTGATTGTAGTTCTTGAAGTTGGCCTGTCATGCACAGCAAATTCTCCAGATAGGCGCATTGACATGAGAAATGCTCTTCTCAAGCTCAAATCAGCTAGAAATAACCTTATTCACCGTGAACGTAGTGGCTGATGGTTATGTAATTGTGTAATCATAAGTTCACTCTCCTGAGTTAAGAGTTCGTAAAATTTTACATGCTGTTACTTCTTTTGTATCATTGTGTATGGTTGTGCAATAAATGTATTTGCTATGTTGTTGATATAACAACTAGTCATGGGATGAGAATTTTCTTTTCTGACATGAAGCCTGGCTTGTTCTTCCCTTGTTGCATATGTATAAAATTGCATATGAATCAGATAAATTTAGTGTTGCAGGTAAAAACATGTTCCAAGTGCAAAGTAACTGAAGGAGACCATATATGCATACAGGTAAGGTAACAGTTAAGCTTGAATTGTTCTTGCAGGAATCTGAGCTGAATATTGGCTGGCTTTTATTGTCTTATGCTCGGTGTGACATTCTACCCCACCCAATTGTGCAACATTCTCATTGCACCAACCCACCAATTTGTGACATTCTAACCCACTTGATTGTGTGCAACGTTCTCGTTGCACCGGCTCCATACATGTCGGAGGAGAGAGACCCACCCGAGTACCTTAGGACTAACCTGTTGCTCTGATACTGACGTTGCACCGGTTCCATACATGTCGGAGGAGAGAGACCCACCTGAGTACCTAAGGACTAACCCGTTGCTCTGATACTCCGGTGGTCTGGGCCTACCTCGCCCTGGTATCTCTCGTGAGGGCCCCATATTGGAGAAGAGTAAGGCCGGCTCTGACACCACTTGTCATGGAGCCATTACACTTCTTCAAAAAACTAGCCTATTGAGGTGTGCAACGCCCACGTTTATAAGCCCAAGACCTCCCCACAATTTTCTAATGTGGGATTTGTGACATTGGACTCAAAATTAGAAAAGTTAATTATTTTTTTTACCTGAACCACCAGTATCTAGAATCCATTGAATTTTGACTAATCTAGTTCGATTTGAGCAAGACTATAAGGGCGGCAAATGTCTCTTAACAACTAATTTAATATAGCTGCATACACCAGAACTTGAACTCGAGACCTTACTTAAGTGGAAATAATTCTATCAGTTGATCCTAATGGTTGTTTGGTAAAGTTAATTAATTTCTAGTGGCATGTAAATTGACGGGATTGACTTTGAATAGTTCTTACTTATAAGCTATAACCAATTAAGATGGATGCATATTTTTAAGAATGGGTAATTGCAGTAGGACATACGCCTTCGAGATGGAAACAATTCAATTCAGAAATCAAATTTATGTTGTAGTTTTTCTTTAAACACGATCCTAAATTTTCAACAAAATGAAACAATAATAAAAAAATTCACATCACCTTAACTCAAAGACGAGGATTTGTAGAATGAAAAAAATAAATAAATTATCAATATCTAATGGTTCAAGATTTTAATTTTGAATTTTACATATGAAGGAATATGTGTTGAATTTTTTTTGCCATTTATATGGTCCATCCAGCATCAAATGTAAAAAATAAATAGATAAATAAATTAAGAAAAAAATTTATATGGCACTCAAAATTTTACGTCCAAATGAGTATATATTTTGAATATTATATGCATTTATTTTTCAAATTGAAAAGGAAATAGGGAAGCTATAGGGGAATCCAACCTATCATTACAATCCTAGTGGAGCCTTAAATTTGAAAATGAATTATTACCAATACCCTTGGATCAATGGGAATGGTTATTTTTGGAAGTCTTGAGTTCAAATATTGATGTATACAATCATATTAAATTAGTTGTTAAGATATTTTTATCACTCTTATAGTCTTGTTCGGATCAAACTGGTTTAGTTAGAGTTCAGTGGACTCTAGATACCGGTGGTTCATACAAAAAAAAAAAAAATTAGCCAATTATACAATTTCCCTATGAACTTTACTCAATTATTTTATGTCACCTCTTGACTTTTATTTTGTTCAATTTCACCTCTTAACTTCTATTTTTCACATGTTTAACTCTTCTTGCACACAAGACAAATACGTGTATTTAAATCGCGCTGAGTTTAAATATGTGAAAAATAAAAGTTAAAAGATGAAATTGGTGAAAAATATAAATTATATAAGCTAAATAGGTGAAATTAAATAAAGTAAAAATCGAAAGATGATATAAAATAATTGAGTAAAGTTCGGGGTGAAATTATATATTCCGCCAAAATAATTTAAAAATTGATGATTGTTTAGGTGGCTACTAGCGATACTTTACCATGCTACTCTTGATTTAATTTAAAAATTACAAAAATATTTAATTAATTAATTACATTATATGAATTCTTAAAAATATGATAGGATGAGTTCATCTAATTTTTTATTATATATTTTTTATATTATTAAGCAAATGGGATAAAACTATAACTTTGAAAAAAAAAAGTTGTCTTTATTTAACTATAGACATTGCTCACTATGACATATTGGACGTTGCGAGTTACGAATTCTGAGACCACTAACGACAATTTTTGCTTTTCAAGTTACACTTTTGGTCTCCTATGATGCAAGGGCATTTAAATTGGAGCGAAACATATATTATATATATCATTGGCGACATACTATTCATACAGCTAATAGACACATTGCATAGAGTTTGAGTTTGATTGATAGAGTAATTATTTTTTTTCAATGTGTTTTGAAAACATCAAAAGTTTTTATTTTTTTTTTAAAAATTAAAATATTATCTACAGGCTGAATATTTTAATTTTTTATCATAAAATTTAATTGTTGTTAAAAAATATAGCAAATAATATTATTTTAATGCTTAATATTATATAGTATGTAACACTATGATTATTTTTAATTTAAATTAAACTAATAAATTCTAACTAATTCAATTTGATCGAGTTAAAATTACAAGAAGAAACATTTTTTAGTAATCAATTTAACATAACTGCATATATTATAAGGATCTTTACATAAATGTACCAAAAATAAAAAAAAAATTTAAAAATATCGTTGGCTTAAAAAATTTTCAAAAATATTTTTCTAACTTTTTTCTTTCAAACATAACCCATTTCCCTTACCAACTTTATTTTAGGGTTGTCTTTTTTTTTTCCAACATTTTTTCATTTTTATTGATTTTTTCCATTTTTTTACTTTGTACTTTTTTTAACAATTTTTTTACTTTATACTGTTTTCATTTATTTTTTCTCAATATTTTTTTGCTCAAC
>CATIWM010021423.1:0-14616 GCA_949671775.1 Mallotus repandus | reverse complement strand
TAAAATATTAGTATATTTTTAGAAAATATTAGTATATTTATAAAATTATAGTATAGTCTATTTTGATTAGAAAATATTCTATATAGATAGAAAATATTATATATATATATAATATATTCGAGAATATAATTATAAAATTATAAAGTAGAAAATTTGTTTATTATATTAAAATGAATAATGATAAATTGGCTCTTAAATTTGCCAAATTCTCTTATTTTACTTTATTCCAATCAAATCAATTGTAAAGATTAAATATATAATCAATAATTATAATTAATAATATAAGATTAAAATAACATAATAAAATAATATAATTAAAATAAAAAATAAATATAAATTTAATTATATAAATTAATAAATTATAAATTAATTTATATTATAATTATAAATGAATAAATTAGAAATTATTATATAAATTATTAAATTAATAAATAATTTATATTAATAAAAGAATATAATATAATTAAATTAATAATTCAAAAATTAATATATTAAAATTGAATATATTTACGAGCGCATGTGCACACACAAAAAAAAAAAGAGAGCAAGGAAAATGTCTCAATATGAGAACCCAGTCTTATAGTGATATTCACATATGTCCATTCTTTCTTTTTGCCATTTTTATATGTTTAGTGCATCTAATTTCGATTAAATAATTGCTCCAAATTGTTCCATAGAAAATTCCATCAGATAACAATTTTGCAAATTCACTAGTAGAAAGACGAGGCTCTTTTTATGGAAACTAACTTTTCAGGCAAGTTGCATGATTCAACTTTAATTATCTCTACCCCTCAGTGCATAGAAATGTCAAAGACATCCCATTTTACTTTAAAATGACACTAAACACGAAGCCATTGAAAGAAAGCCTAAAAATAAAAATGAGGTGTACAGCAAATAAAAACATGTACAATCAAAACTAGAGGCAGAACAAATAAATCAATCAGTTAAGTTCTAAAGAGAAAGAAATAAAAATTGACAGTTACATAGACCATTTAATTATGAAACTTGCCTGGATGGTACTATGGGCAATATACCGCTGTCTGCTTTTATGAAAGCTAACATCTATACGTTCCCAAGGCACTTGAGTGAGACCTTTTATCATCTCCTCTACAAGTAGACCGAGAATTAATTGGTAAAGCCAGAAGAAAAACGTAGAAAGGGAAAACTGGAAAAAGAAATGAAGATAAGAGTAAAGAAAGTGGACAACCATATCGAGATCAAAAACGGTGGTAATGAAAATGATCAGGCATGGAGAAAGCACTGGATGAGCAAACAAGAAGCTCTAGAAGGAAAAGCAAGATGAAAGATCATAGTTCAAAATTATGCTTCTGAGTCGTATTATGCAATTCTAACCCTTGAAAATGCAAGGCTTTCTTAATCTGCTAGTCTAAGGCTAATCTTATTTTCTTTGCTTAATTTGACTTGCAATTGTGCATAAAAAATCAAATTTTCTTGTCATGTTTCAGCTGTAGTTTCTTCATTCTCAAAATCATAACCCAAAATCAGAACTAAACAAGTTTTCTCCTCGACTTTGATGTTCTGCAGAAGTATATGTCAAAACGTAACTTTCTTGTATGCTAATACTATGTTTGGAATGCATTTATGAAATTCACTTTTAATTCAAACTTTCATGTTTGCTACCAACAAAATTGTTCATTTCAATTTCAAAATTTCAAATAACATGGAATTCATAAATAATCAGATTTTTATCAGAATTAATGGAACTGCCAGATGAATTCCAGAAACTAAAAAATAATTTTCATGAATAAAGATTCCCCCAACATCTACTGTTGTTTTCCTTTCTTCTATCACTGTTATCTCCCTCTCAAAAGTGTATATTCTATAAACACAGTTTTGCTCCTCTTACAGCCTCATAACTATAACATCCTTTACATTCTCCTTAGTCTCCTCCCTCCAGCAAATATCAAGTCCCAATTTGATATGTCAAATGCCTGGAATGGCCAAAGCAACTAAAAACTTGAAGCATTAAACAGGGTAGGGGTTGAAAAACATTTAGATCTGGTCAGTGGTTTGATGGCTTTGAAAAAACACATCTCATCATGGATTCTGGCTTCCAATAGGTTGGTGCATTATTTCCATCCACTAGCTACGATTAATACATGAATATTCACGTTGACAGTGAGACACTTGGATAAAAACTGTTAACACTGTCTCTTATGTTTGAAAGCTTATCATATTAGCTAATAGTGATATATGTAATATTGATATATAGTTCCACATCAAGTAAAGAACAGAAATCAACAAGAAAAGAAAGGCAAAAGAAGAGAGGGCCATTAACATAACCAATACTAAATTAAAACTATAATACCTAGATTATAAAAGTAAGTTAATTTCTATCCAAGAATAAGTTAAAAATATAACAAATAAATATTTATACATAATTTTTTTAATTTTAAACTTAAAAAATTTTAAAATATAATTACTTGATTTGTAGATTTATAAATCTAAGTAGTCACGGAAAACTAGTCATATTTAAGTATACCATAGAAAAGGAAAAAAAAAAAAGGAATTCTGCCATGCATAAGATATGTGGAACTCAATCAAAGGCATAGTTTAGGTTTCATAATTCTGAATGCAGAAATTTATTTGCAGATCACATGAAATTTTCCCATAGCTGTTCTATCATTTCATGTACTTCATAGCATTATCATATAGATTAAATAAGCTTTTCGAATATCAACGGGACCCAAGAACAATAACTGCCAACTTTTAAGCTTGCAGCATATGCTAAGCCATGAAAACATTAAACCATTTGCCCAAATGTTAGCAATGATTGAAAATAAATAAATAAATAATTAGATATAAACCTTCCAAATCAGCTGTTTGTTCACTAACGGCAGTAGGTGCTCTACTATGGCCTCCATCCTTAGTTTCTAGCTCAACATACACAATATGTGGATACTTCTGAGTTGTCACAAGAAGGTTGGGCTGGAGAAAAACCAAAGTTAGTTTTCTAATTAAAAATAAAAGAAATGATAAAAGTCCCTCTACAAATGTTAGGAAAAAGAAATTGGTCAGGCAAAAATTATTTTCTCAAAAGTAACCTTTGGAAGCTCATGTTGACGTCTGATTGATGAAGTCCTCCACCCAACCATATCTTAATATAAGTTAAGATAAACACATACAAAAGGTTGAGACAACATATCATGTACAGGAAGATATTCATAATTCAAAAGCTCAATTTAAAAGAGAAAAGGATACGATCATAATTTGCATTTGCATATGCCACACGCCGCTTAAATGCACGTAAAGCTGATCTACACAGGCCATAAGTGATGTTACCAAACATTTCTTGTTAAAAATTAAATCCTTTAGCAACTAAGGTGTGATTGCATAAAAATAATACTGACATGAATCTTAGGTCATCAGAATCATTAACCATTTGAAGGAGAAGGGGAGGTTTCCCATCATCATTGTCAGTGAGAAAGAGATGCTTCCCAGTCCTCCCAACGATTAAATGAGCAGTCTGAGATGCTCTTCTCTCTAGAAAAGGGAGACCACAGAGAAATGGGAGCTGGAGAATCAAACACAACCATATTTGATATGCAGCATAAAATATAAAAATTAACACAATAGATACGGAATAAATGAAAAGTATCTTGAAACAGTATACAAAATAAAAGAATGCTAGAATTTCTACCAGTTTCTTTCCAAAACTATGATCAAAATCTATTTCATTTCTTATTGTAATACTAATCATAACAAGATTGTGGAGCTCACTTCAATCACTTCATTACACATTCTAGCCAAGTAGAATTTCTTAAACAATTATTAACTCATTTGTCAATACAACAAAAAATTACAAATTAATAGTTTCCTTAATGTTTTCAATACTAATTTGAAATAAATTCTACGAGAAGGGAAAAACAGACAACAAAAAAAAATGCATATAGAAATCTCATAGGTAAAGCATGTGGATAAATTGATTGTTTAACCTGTTTATTTCCTCTTGATCCAAGATGTGGAGTTGCAAATGTTATAAAGTTCATGGGTTCCAATCCAGCAATTCTAGCTTCACAAGGCTGCTCAGCACATTCCATTGAGTTCATATGTTCTTCACTTAATGAATTATCAGAAACACTTGAGGGACCCAATTTTGGTAAATTTTCATACAGCCTTGCAATAGCATACCTTGCAACAAGGCCACCTAATGAGTGAGCCACAAAGGAGATCTTCTGCATCTCAGGCTTATGTTTGACAAGAGCCAATACCTGCAACAGGGATCCAAGATTAATCAAGAACTTAAAATTCATATGAAATGGCTCATAAGAGATTGTAAAAGAACTGTTGTTATAACAGATGCAATAAAGCTAGGAAAATAGAGCTCAATGAAATGACTCAGCTGTATTGCAGAACATACCTCTTTAGCTAGCCTTTCACCCATCAAGTCAACACCATCAAATGTCAGTTTTGAATAGTTGCATTCACTGCCTGCTTGCAAAGCATTAAGCAAGAAACCACATAGAGGATATGTCCAATTAGTGCACCGCAAGGTATATTTGGACACAAACCATGTCAGAATCATTATGACAAACAGCTTAACTATTTCAATGAAAAATGAACACTTAACAGATCAGTGTAGGAACAGCAACAATTTTGACTTCCAGAAACATAAGTTTAAAATCTGCTGATCTGGAAATTACAATTTCTATTCCCTAGAATTCAACTTTCTTGAATTAAGAATTCTCTTCAACTGGGAATTTCTACCAGCTATACGGAGGTAACATTATAGGGACAATTCAAGACAGCAAGATCACAAGACCATCTTAAATGCTGAAGATTTATGTAGTTATGTATTGTTATATTATAAAACAAAGCATCTTCAAAATGTACAAGGGATGAGGTCAGACTCAGAGAAGTTAAGAGCACTTACGATGCACTATCACTTTATCAGGAAGTTTCTTCACAAATTGCTCTGCAGCATACTTCCAATCTCCAGAACTGCACCAAAATATATATATATATATATACATATATTTCAGGTTTATCATCATGTAAGATAAAATGACAAAACTCTTTCATGTTCAATACTATAATACAGGCATCTACATTTATGTTGAAAGTTAACAGAGCAAATATAAATTAACCAAAGAAACAATTTAACTGCTCCACTTAATAAGACCTGCATTTTAGATTCAAAACATAGGAACTATGAAGACCATCCTACTCCTAAAGGTTCACAAAACCTTGTGATGTTCATGTTGATTGAAATCACACTTCAAATAATCCTTGAGCCTTAAAAACTAAGTTGTTTGATGCTAATGTATAAAGTCTCAGAATTTAGTACAAATATCTGCAACTGCAAAGAACATAAGGAAAAGGAAAAAGAAAATGTAACATTGCAAACAAACAAAGTAGCATGACGCAGGGCAATATTCTAGGATTTGTTTGGTCACATTAAAACTATCTTTTATGTTGATGGCATTAGTACTGATTGGGACCGAGCAAAAATTTTTATGTATCAAAATTACTTTCAGTCCATGTCAACGACAAAGGACAGCTTGAAGCTTTTGCCTTCTAGGTCTTTTTTATAATTTAAAAGTGAGGAATAGAAGAAACTCAAATAGACAACTCCACCTAACTTTGTGCCACAGACTGAAATATCCTATAAGAAACCCATATCTGTTCAACACCAATACTTTATTTTTCTTTTAGATTATGGAATCACCATTTCGGGATACTCCAAAGCACATAAAAGATTAAATCAAACATGAAAAATAAACCTACAACAATCAAACACTGACCAGCAAATCCCAGTTGAGTGTTTATAGAAGCCTGAACAATATTACTAACACAGACCTATAATTCCATTTTGTTCCTTAATCCTTTAGAAACCCAGGATTCTGATGGTTTACATCCTTCACAAAACCAAGTCAAAAAAAAAAGAAAAAAAAAACAATTGTACTCCAACATTACTTGATTTTCTATCCTGGAAATTTTATTTTATTTTTTTAATCAATTGAGCTTTGTAACTTCATAAGCTGTACTTTGCCGATCCGAATTGCCTGAGTGGACACTACCTAAGTATTTGACAAACAACCAGATGCCAAATGCACTAAACGAGAAGAAAAAATATACATGGAATTTGAAAGAGAGAAGATCCACAGTGAAATGTCCTGTTTCTTTTTTATATTTTCAAAGTTATAAGAATTGGGTCCTAGATACATTTCTAAACATGAAAATTGACTAAATAGAATTCAATTGAACTAAAATTCTTGCGTATTTAGACTTTCCAAACAAGGTATTACTATAGATTCTAAAATCAACATAGCACATTCATAGTTACTGCTAGCTACTTGAAAATCCAAAAATAAATTACTAAACGAAGATTATTAAAATGTAATTGTTTATTCATTTATTTTACCTCCCCACGATTCCATTAACCATAATGACAAGATGATTAGGAGGAACCCTAGAATCAACAGCCACCGGATCAAAAACATCTTCACCACCACTATCAACTTCAACCTTAAGCACTCTTCCATTACTTCCTTTAAAACATCCGCCACTCATTCTCCGCAGCACCTCCATCCTCCTCGAACTAGCCGCCGCCGCCGCCGCAGCAGCACCGTCGCCCTTTCCAAAACTCAATTTTGATCCAGACGCTAGAGGAAGAGAACACAACGAACCACCACAACCACCACCGGAGGAATAAAGACGAGCGAAATCAAAAATTGTGATGCTTTTTGAAGATGGAACTAGAGAAGTAGAGGCGATCATACAGGGCAGGGAATCATCTAAGTAACTGCTAACTGCAAAAGAAGAAGAAATGTGTAAAAGACGGAAAGTGTAAAGAAGGGTTTTAGATTGGAAGGCGCCAACACGTCGACAGTTACAGAGAGAAGATGGAAGGTGCAATGGTAGATGGGTAATTTTCACTCAAAGTTCTTATAGTTTAGCATGTTCCCAATTATGTCCTCAAACTTTAATTTATCAATCAAAATTAGAATTTCTTAAGCTCATGTTCCTCAAAAAAAAATTTTCCCCTATTTAACCATTTACTACGTCTTTCTACATTTTTCACATAATGTATTTATCAATTTTATATAGTTATAGTTACTAAATTATAAGCTTATAAATTACTTTTGTATCTATATAAATGAAATTATGATTATTTAACTATAATTATTAATATATTTTACAGGTATTAATACATGGTAATTAGGCCCAAAAGTCAGCACCGAAAGCCCTAGGCAAACACCCAAGCCTTCTCACAAAAAGGCCAAAATGAGCCAAAAGACAGGTCACCCTAAGAAGCCCAAGAAGAGCTTCTCCTTTACCAAGTATGGTCATCCTTGATGCCTGACAAACAGTACAAACCAGTGACACAGATACAGAGGACTATGTTCAAACAACAAAGGCAACTACATCAAGCAGAGGCCACAATGACACAGTGACGCGTGCAACTACCACGACCCGCTGACAACCCCTTAAACTGTCCATGCGCAACCAAAGATGACGTTCGACTTTGTAACGAATGAAGGACATGGCCATGTGAACAATACGAAAGCAAGCTAAGTTTATAAGGCTTTAGGGGTGAGTATTTAAGGACAAGCTACTTAGGTAACAAGACAACTAAGAAAAACCATATCTCTATAAACTCTCCTATAAGTTGACTTGACCATCAAAGTTGGTTTGCTGGGACCCCGTTTGGCAAACTTGCTCATGAGTTTACCTCTCTTATAGAACTCCTCAAAGGTGAGCGAACCAACATTTATCAATACATAACTGTTGGTTCAATGGTTATAATTAAATAAAAATTAATTCAATGGTTTTAATTTCATTTGTACATGTACAAATATTTGTACATTAACAAGAGCCTATAAAATAATTTAAAAATTCTTAGTTAGTATTCTTTATATTCATGTAATGTTTTGTTAGAAGTTTCAATTCTATTTTTATTTTATTTGCAAGGTATACAATATACATTTGGAAAGACATAATTCATAATTCAATTTAACTCATAAAGAATATCTATTATATTAAAATATTTTTTAATAAATTTCATAGTAAATATTTAAAAAAAATTTCATTTGAGTTTACCTCTTCCAAATTATAAATTACACATAAAATTCATAACATTTTTCCTTTTTACAATTTTTTTATAAAAAATTTTTACAATTAGTATAAAATAAGGATAAAATATCATGCTTTTATAGTCTTTGTATATGAAAATTTAGGAGATGATTCTTTAATAATAATAATAATAATAACAACAACAATGGTTGTTGTTGTTGTTGTTATGGTTTTTAAAAAATTATGTTGTAGAAAGATAATACACATTCCAAAGAATCCATTTTGTAGGTTACACATAGCTAAATTTCAAAGCAACATATATAATCATCAACCTAGAAAATACTAAGTTTAAGAGAACTTACAAACTCCTAGTTTGATGAAGACCTCAATAGTTATGATCTACAAGCTTTAGGTGTTTTAAGTTTAACTCTTGAATCAAATTTTCTAGCCTTGCAAATGAAAGGCCTCTAGCTTGAAACACCAAAGCTCTTCCAAATCACCTTCTTGCTTTGATTTGATTAGTTGTAAGTCTCCTCTCAACTAACCCTCACAAATCTTGCACTAACTTAATCTTTTGCAAGAATACTTTGGGTTTGTGTTTAGTAGATGTTGTTTCTATTTTTTGGTGTGTCTAACCATTAAAAACATAAAAAATTTCTTAGGTTATATATATAAAGAAAGCAAGCACCTCATGACATCATCCATGACATCACAAGCATGCAACTTAATATAATAAGTATACAATTTGTATAACTCACTAATGTACAAAGAAGTTTGTAGAAAATATATCTCATATATAATATCTAAATTCATCCTCTCATATTTATCAATGTGATAAATACATGTAACCTAAACTTTATTTGACAAAGTCAAATATTTACACATTAAAGATTTAATGTGCCTAATATGCCAAATTTGTCTACATCCTTTTTATGGACCTAAGCTTGGTAATTGGGCCAACACTTGGTTCAAACTCAATCCATCAAACAAATGGGCCTAGATTAGGTTCATGGGCTTTCTCAATTTTTAGATTAATTTTTGGTCTAAAATTCTTTTGAGCCTAAGCCCAAAGTACTTGGGCCATTAATTCAAGTCAAAATAGAAACAACATATATATAATTAATTTAATACTTTAATTAATATCTCATATTAATTAAGTATAAATTAATAATTAAACTCTTACTTGAATTTGATTTCGTGATATGCTAGAATCATTGCCTAAAACATAAATCCAATTCCATTAATCTTAATTAATTGATTAAACATTTTAATCAATAATTAGATTAATATTGATAGTGATTTGGTAAAACTCTTTTAAGTGTGACTTATTAGGTTCATGTCTAATTGGCAATGATAAAACAACATCAACACTTGATATTATTTGGAACTCCTTTCAAATCTAAATGTTAAAATCCCAATTATACACATTTAGCTCTCATAAGTTATAAGTGGCTCCTAGCATCGATATCACAACTATCCAATTAGAAATTAATGCATATTGATTCACATGAACCTTTTGGTCATAATTACCGTGCACCAAAATCTCTTCATTAGAAGATCCCGATATAACTTAGAGTTATGGTTTAGTCAAACTCTAATAGCTATATCATATGACCTCATCTCAAGTTCTAATTTTTGATAAAACACTATTAATACTAGAAACACTTTTCTAGCACTGAAACTCTTTCAAACTATGTCATATTTGTTCTAACAAAAAACTTATTCATCAAGAAAAAACTTAGGTATCATAGGATCTTATCTTGGTTCACTCCAGGCAATGAATCATTTTTGGTTGAACACTCATCCATATATTTAACCAATTAGAGCCATCACACGCCATATAACCAATTAGAGCCATCACACGCCATATAACCAATTAGAGCCATCACACACCATATATCCATGTGTGATTAATATAAGTATGTAAGCGGTAATAAACCTTAACCACCCAAATGTAGATGACCGTGTCGCTTCATGTCAAAGGACTATATGTACCATTATGACCTAGAATGTGATCATTGACTATAAGTGAATATCCATGTGATCATTAATCTAACATCACTGTTCGATCCACCCACCACATGAGTATCCACACATGTCTATTCTAATATCTCATATCAAGTAGCAAGAGACTCACTACCTCTCACTATTAGTATCATATACTAATTAAAGAAAATAGACAGAGGTGATAATCTAATTAATATTATCCAAATATTAATTTACCAACTGTGAAGATTTTATATCATATGTATTAAATAAATTTGTAATTCATATTATCAACTCTTGATAATAAATTTATTTAACAAAATGCTAATGGATAAATATTTAATTAAATAAACACTTTAGATAATAAAATATTATTTATTACCATTTAGGATAATTTATAATGTTAAAATATGTGATTGGCCTCTAGAGCATGCCCTATATATTAACAATCTCCCACTTGCTCTAGAGCCAATCACTACAGTATTTTAGACCCATCTTCTTAAGATGTTGATCTGGCTATAGTTGCCTTAGTGCTTTAGTAAGTGGATCAATGATATTATTAGTTGAAGCTATCGTTTGCACGACGATATTGCCTTTTCTAACAAGTTCCCTAATAATATAAAAATGCCTTTCTAGGTGTTAAGACTTTTGGTGAGACCTCAATTCTTTTGCCAAAGTAATGGCTCCATTGTTGTCGTAATAAAGAGGAATCATGGACTCAATAGAAGGAATAACTTCTAGTTTGATAACAAACTTTTTAATCTAAATAGCTTTTTTAGTAGCATCTGATGCAACTATATACTTATCTTCTGTGGTGGAATCAGCAATGACACTTTGCTTGGAACTCTTCCAACTCATTGCACCTCCATTACAAGTAAAAACAAACCTAGAGATAGACTTTTCATCATCCACGTCTGATTGAAAATCATAATCTGTGAAACCATCTATTTATAGATCACCTCCTCCACAAGTTAAGACCAAATCTTTAGTCCTTCTTAAGTACTCTAAGATTGCCTTAATAGCTATCTAGTGTTCCAAACCTGGATTGGATTAAAACCTGCTAGTCACACTAATAACATAGGTAAATATTAGGCCTAGTGCACAACATAATGTACATCAAGCTTCCTATATCTGAAGCATAAGGAACTTTGACCATTTACTCTATTTCCTTAGTTGTTTTAAGTGACATACACTTGGATAAATAGATACCATGCCTAAATGGTAACAGTCCTCTCTTAGAATTAAGCATGTTGAATCTCTTCAACACCTTTTCCAAGTAAAGACTTTGGGATAAACCTATCATTCTTCTCGATTTATCTCTATAGACTCGAATGCCAAGAATATAAATAACTTCCATTAAGTCTTTTATGGAGAAAGTTTTACATAACTATAGTTTCATGTCTGTAAGCATACAAACATCATTCTCGATTAATAAAATATAATCAAAATATAGGACTAGAAAAGTAAGTTGACTCCCACTAACCTTCTTGTACATACAAGGCTCATCTTCATTTTTTATAAAACCAAAAGATCGAATGTGAAAATGCCCTAGAGGGGGGTGAATAGGGCTATCAAATAAAAATCAAAACTTAGAAACAAATAAGCAAGAATTAGTAGAATATTGAGAAGGAAGAATGATCAACACAAGAATTAAAGGAGTTCGGATTCTCAACAATCCTACGTCTCCACCTAACTTGTCCTAAAGTTAGGATTTTGAATCACCATATTTTATTCCTACCCCTAGATTGAGTTTTACAACTTGAGTTTTAGGCTCAACTCAAACCTTACACAAGTGTTTCAAGGCTTACACTAAAATCAAATTTCTAAGTGTTTTAATGGATGAACACTTAAACTAAATCCTTTAGAATAGATCCTCACTTCCCGTTTTCTAAATCCTAGAAAATAGAAGAATAAGAATTTATATTCTAATCACTCACCAACTCTCACAAGAGTTATACAAAAATAAAATTATTTTTGAGAGAATTTTAAAGAGCTTTAATTGAATTCTTGAGAGTGTATAAATGATAAACAAGTTTTCTTCACTCTAAATGATCTTTAGAGGTTATATTTATACTTTAGCAATTCAATTATAGCTGTTAAAAACCTTTGAGCTGTAATTACTCTTATCCCGGTCAAGATTGCATCAGTCCTGGTTGGGATGTTCAAGTCGTTTCTAGCTGCTGTATTTAAAATTCTGACTGGTTAGGAGCGGTGTCCCGGTTAGGATATAGATTGGGACCAGTACTATCTAATTTCTTAAAAAATGACTGAAGTTGGTTCTAATCAGGGGCGCGATCAAGGGCACGGTTGTGGTTGTGACTGCCTCATTAGGGGCACGGTCCCCGTCAGGACCAGGATCGGGATTGGTACTGGTCAAAATTTCAATTTGCTAATTTAGTTCCTAAATGAATGCATATGGTCCCGGGTGGTGTCTCGATCGGGATAGAGCTCGGGATTGACAATTCAACCTTCAAATGGCCTTATTTAGACTTCAAATTAAGGCCTATTGATTGCATCCTTGAACCTAACTTGTAAACACTTGAAACAAAAACATTAGATGCTCGAAATTAAGTTTGTTTAGATCAAAATCAAGTTTGATCATTGCTAAGGTCAACAATCTCCCCTTTTTTTTTTATTTTGACAAACTTATTTTGAGTTTGAGAGAAAAAATATAAAGTAAAGTGTGTGATGATTTAAATTCCATTATATGAATTTTACTCCCCCTAAATTTATGCATATAAGGAGTAAGAAATTCAAATAAATAAAAATTAAAGAAAAATATATATTTCTTTATTCTCCCCCTTTTGTTAAAAAATAACAATATTAAATACTTGACAAAATATTTAAGAAACATAAACATGATAGAAGATAAATTTTACTAAGATAATACATCATAAAAATAGTAAATATAGCATTTTAAAGACCAAGAACTAAAACAATGAAAAACATGAAAGTTCAACTTTCAAAAAAACTTCTCCCCCTTTGTGAAAGACTAAATAAAATTATGCAAGTAAGCAAAACAATGCTTAGCATCACAAATATTAAAACATGATAACATGATCATTAACACAAAACTAGTTGCATTTACAATGCATGTAACAAATAATAAGGAAATAAATAATAATCATAAAAAGAATTAAGCAAACTCAAATATTTTTCTCCCCCTTTGGAAAAATAAAAAAAATTAAAGAAATAGGAATTAAGAAAAATAAGATTGCATTAATAAAAAGATAGGGGTACATTGATATTTAAAATATCAATTGTAAACAAGAAATATCCATGACAAAAACTAACAGCTTCTAGCTCATAAACAGAAAATCAATCAAACATAAATTGACACAAAATAGTCTTAAATAAAAACTAACAACTCAAAGTTTCAGAAATGAAAAATGTACTGAAAATAAACCAAATAGATACTTACAAGGAAACAAAGAAAGAGGACATAAAAAGAAGCTAGTTTTTAGGTGAGATGGAGGAGGATGAGTGAAAGTCGCATGTGAGCAAGAAACACTTAATGCTCTAAAAATAATTAATTATTGAAAATAAAGTTCAATAAAAAAAAAGTTAAAATCAAAATAAAAAACACTTAATGATCAAAGTAATTGATAAGCACAACATGATTTCATATGAAGAATGTGAAGTCAGACAGTCCAACCATCAATTAAGCAGTTGAACATACAATCAAGATAAATTAGAACCAACAATCATGCCAAGCTCATGCTTAATAAAGTTAAATCTCTCTCCATTGAGAGGTTTGGTTAATATATCTACAAGTTGATTTTTTGTATCAATAAACTTAAGTGAGATATCACCATTTTAAACATGATCACGCAAGAAATAATGTCTAATGTCTATATGCTTGGTTTTAGAATGCTGAATGAGATTCTTGTTAAGGTTTATAGAACTTATGTTATCATATTTAATTGGAATGCAATCAAGTTTATTTCCGTAGTCCATCAATTGTTGTTTTTGCCATAAAACTTGCGAACAACAAAGACTAGTCGCCATATATTCAGCTTCAGCGGTGGACAAGGCAACCAAAACTTGTTTCTTGCTAAACCATGAAACTAAACATTATTCTAAAACTTGACAAGTTTCGGAAGTCCTCTTTCTATCTAGTAAACTACTGGTAAATTCGACATCCGAATAACTAATCAAGTCAAAGGATGAACTCCTAGGATACCAAAGTCCTAAATGCAAACCTCCATTTAAATACTTGAAAATTCTTTTGATTGCATTCAAGTGAGACTCTCTAGAACTAGACTGAAATCTACTACATAAGCAAGTAGCAATCGGGTCTACTAGCAGTTAAATAAAGAAGGGATCTGATCATATCTCTAAATCGCTTTTCATCAACCGACTTCCCATTCTCATCCTTGTTGAGTTTGGTTGTGGTACTCATTGGAGTTTTGCTTGATTTGACTCCATCTATGTTAAAATTCTTGAGAATGTCTGTCACACCTCGTCTCACGTAGCCCGAGATGGACGTTTAAAATCAACCATTCAACAAAGCGTTTAATTCAATCAAATTATGTTATAAACATTACAAATAAAATTGGAAATAATATCTTGGAAAGGTTTGGTGATATACGT
>CATIWM010021393.1:0-11393 GCA_949671775.1 Mallotus repandus | reverse complement strand
TCTCCTGCAACAATTGAAAAACCCAATCTTCCACATATAGGGATTAGCGCATTTAAAGATGAAAAATACTTAACCTTAGTTTAGGAACAATAATTCCTGACGAGAATATAACTGCAAAAGTTTTTTTCTAAAATTCCAGTGAACAGCAAATGATAAGCATATGACACGTGTTTTCATGCAAATTTTAGTGTACTAGTGAAGCGTTCTCAAGGTGAAGACATAGTGTATCTATTGGAAAAATGGCTCCATCTCCAGAATATATGTGGGAATCAACCCTCTCCGATACTGAACAAGCTTCAGCAATGCCATCTCTTGAAAGAGCTTGATCAATTAGCCTAGCGCAGGTTTCTCTTACAATGCTGCTATCATCATCACCAGAATAATTTGCAAAACGAAGCATATCCAAACATATCTGCAAGAGAAAATGAAAGGAAAAGTCAAGCACCCTGTCATAAATCTGAAAAATTGGAAACTCATCGTATCTTAGTTTTATTAAAACTCATAGTGGAAAAGAAAACAAGATGTGTACCTCCCAGAGTTCAAAAGTAACTGCATATTCATTATATACTGGTGTTTGTTAGGTAAATTCCGTAAGTATACGGTTCGCAACAAGTAGTAAAGAGTAAGTATGAGTATCATTGATACCAAGTATGAGCCCTTATTATATTTCCATAATCTAACAAAATCGAATAATTGTAATGAGATAATAATTTAACTAACAAGCAAAGAAAACTTATAACTGAAATAATCCTTTTAGAAATTCAATAATTAAAAATCTAGACCCCAGATTTACTTCACTAGCTATTACTGGAATTACAGGATCTTTTCACAGTTCAATTCATTAATTCAATCAAGGGTAAATTACTCAAATTACCTAGAGTCTCTTTCGAGTTCATCTAAGAATATCAAAATTAATTGCAGCCTATTTTCATGGTCATGTCAATTAACGAGGGTTCATTAAGTTTCTTAGCGATTTATTACTCCCCGAGGGATTCATCTACTTTCGTGATCGAGGTTCCTAAGTTTTATAAGTCTATGAGCTGATAAATCAGGCAACTTTCATTGTCTCTATTCTATCCACAAACATGCAAACAATTGGGCCCCTAATTGAATACAAGACATTAAGCACAACTCATAAAATTGACTGAAAATTAATTCACTAAAAGGAAATAAGAATCCAAACAAGTAATAGACTAGCTATGCAAATCCAAACCCTAAAAAGAGTTTAGTCGTTCATAATTGTGGCGATAAACACAAACATCATGAAAAGAATTAAAGAAGAAGATGAAATAATAGTTCAAGCTCTTGAATCTTGCACAAAGTCTTTTTTGATCTCCCTTGATTAATTGTTTGTGTCTTCAAAAGATTATTTTGAATGATAAGGAATGATAGGGAATAAATAAAAACACCTTATAATCCTCCTTTTATAATGCAAATTCAAAGGAAACCTATTTTGACTTAAATTCCTGAGTTTCCTCCGAAAAGGAAACTCTCATACACGACATGGCTTAAGCACGACCATGTCATGTCCTTCACTTTACAGCACCGCTTAAGCATGACCATGTGCCATCCCACGCTGAATTTTCATATTTTCTTCAATTTGGACTGAAGCAAGCAAGACTTGACGCACGACCGTGAGCTTCTTGTGTGTCATAATCTTCAGAGACCTAAAGGGGACACAACTTCAACCATAGTTGTGTGTAATGCCATGCCTCTTGAATGCTTTTCCATTCATGATTAGGGCATAAACACCTCCATGTGAGGTCTTGACATAGCTTTCCTTAATCAACTAGGCTTCTTTTTAATCTTTCCTACATAACAGGGGAAATCCTTATTAAAATCAAATAAAAACTTCTAAACAAACCAATATTAAATAGGAAACTATAATGAAGGTCCAACTTAAACAAATGCCTAGTTTAACCTAAATTCTATCCAATTATTACTAACTATTATTCAAAATTCATTAAAATTCAATTCTAGAATAAGTGTAAAATTACACTCAACAAATTCCCCCACACTAGAGCTTTGCTTGTCCTTAAACAAAAATCAAATTTAAGAATTTAAATACTAGCTCAATCACAACCAAAAAGTTAAAACTTCTAAGATATGCAAGTCATCAACACCGAGACTAAAAAATATTTACTAAGGAATATAACCAAACAAAAGTACATTATATATGAACAATTTACTAATCACAATTCAAGCACTTAACTCTTTGAAATCCAATGAACAAAACTGTAAAAGAAAAACATCAAAATTTGCAATTCCTTTGAAAACAAAAATTGGTTGTGAATGTGTTTTACGCTTCGTTTCACAATATATTTTCTTTCTTTAATGAGTGCATTTTACACTCCATCTCATATCTTTTTTTTTATCTCTCAATTCTGATCTCCCCACTCTGAGTGATCCCCCACCATTCCCGCACTACTAAGCGTGGATACCATTAAGTGGGTCCTTTGGACACTCTTACTCTAATTAGAGCATTGGAGTAGATTTATAGCACAAAAAAATTGAATTTAAGTATCGCTCTTACTAAGAAAAGAGAGTTTTTTTTCATAACATAAGATAATTAAAAACAAGATGCATTCTCTCCCAAAATCATGCTCAAATTCAATATCCAAGTTTATGCTTAGGTCATAAAAATTACATTTTTCATACATAAAGACAATGTTTAACTATCTTAATTAATAAACCATTTAGTCGTTCGATAATTGAATAAAAAATGCATACTTATACATCATTGCCCCCTAATCATAATTGAGCTTTAATTTTGCACAAAACCAAAACAAAAAGTTTTAAGGACTAGCATCACAACAAATGTGGAGAAATTGAGTTGAAAGTTAATAAGTCTTATCATTTTTAAAAAAAATAAAAACATTATGCTTAATTTAACTAATACGCATGCAAAAATAAATTAAACACACAAACATAAAACATAAAAACATTATCCAAACATTTGGCATCCTCCCCCACACTTATCTATGTCATTATCCTCAATGACAAAAAATATTAAAATTAGAAAAAGAAAATGAGGACTTCCCTAGTAAGCATTTTTATTCCCTTTGTGCTCGCTCAAAATGTTGGATGACTTAAAAAATAAAATAACAAAAACTAAGAAAAAGTAAAAGAGAAAACCAAACTAAAAATAAACTTAAACAAAAGAAATCAATAAAAACACATTGGGTTGCCTCCCAACAAGCGCTTGTTTAGAGTCATTAGCTCAACTAAATTCTCATTTCATCATTAGGGAGCATTGATTAAAGAATAATCCTCCACCACTTGAGCTTGCTTATTTGACACTCGAAAAGAGGATGAAAATTTCTTAAAATTTCTTAAAATTTATATCCTTCATAGCACTTTTAATTCGCCACTCTTTAGTACCTTTCTTTAGATGCCCCTCTTTCTTCTTAACTTTCTTAGTTACTTTCACCTCTTTGGTCTTGTGGAAGTACATCTTTAGCACAAGCTTCAACTACATCCACCCAAAAATAAGAAGTCATGGATGGGGATTGTTGTGCCATTTTGAACACATCGAACTCAACCTTCTCTTCCCCAACTTCAAGTGTTATTTTTCCTCTCTTGACATCAATTATTGCTCCAGCTGAAGCTAGGAAAGGTCATCCTAAGAGTATAGGGATTTAGGTATCTTCCTCCATCTCTAAAATCACTATGTCATAAGGCACATAAAATTCTCCAACTTTGATCAGCACATCTTCCAAAATTCCTTCAAGATAGACTATGGATCTATCAGCTAGTTACAAGGAAATATTTGTGGGTTTGGGATCTCCAATATTCAATTTCCTTCACAAAGATAAAGGCATTAAGGTTACACTAGCTCCTAAATCGTAAAGTGCTCTACCAATAGACAATTTACCAACTACACAAGGTATAGTGATACTCCCTGGGTCCTTAAGCTTTGGACGAAGCTTGTTTCTTATCACAGCACTACACTTTTCATCCATTGGTATAGTCTCATTATCATCCCACTTCTTCTTATTAGATATAATGTCCTTGAGGCATTTGGCATATTTTGGCATTTGGGTTACTGCCTCTAAAAAGGAAATGGTGATATTTAGTGGCTTGAACACCTTTAAATTTTTTTGAAATTGCTTGTCAAGTTCCCCATTACCCATCCTTTGAGGGAAAGGTAAACAATGTGTCTTTGTCTTCTTAGGCTCTTGATCGACCTCATTACTCCTTAACTTCTCTCATTTTTTAGTACTTGATCTGGCTCAGCTTTTGATTCTTTAATCTTGTGCTCAACTTCAGGTAATTGCTTCCCACTTCGTAAAGTTATTGCATGCATATGCTCTCTTGGGTTTAAGGTTGGCTTGGAACGTGACCTGGTTGGCAAAAATTAGAAGAACTTACTTGTGATACTATTTGATGTTCTAGCATTTTAACATGTGTAGTTAACTACTCCAATGTCTACTGGGTCTACCTATGATATTCCTCATGCTGCTTAAGACTTGCTTTATGCCTCTTTAAGCTCTCTTTTGTTAAGAGATTCATTTTATTTTATGTTTGAATATCTATCATCATCTCGAGGTTGGACTTGGGTTCTAATTGAGCATAAGTGCTCTTTTGCTGAAAACCTGATAGAGGTGGTGCTTTATAATCTTGAATTGCATTAAAATTTAAGTTCCCTCCTTAATTTGACCAAAAGAAGTTTGAGTGGTTCCTCCATTTAGGGTCGTATATGTTAGAGTATGGATTCCCTTGAGGTCTGCCATTAAAATCATTCAAAGCATTTAATTGCTCAATGGAATAACCTTAAGAGAAAATGTTACCCTATTGACACTCTGTGGTAGAATGTCCACCTCCACATACTTCACATAAGAGAACTTGGGATGGATATCCTGCAAAGTTGAGCTTTTGTAATTGCTTTTTGAGGGAATCCAATTTAGCATTCACCATGCTTAAGCTATCAACCTCATATACTCCTGCTACTTTCCTAGGCTAGTTTCTCTCTCCATGCCATTGATAATTATTGGATGCCATCTTTTCTATGAGTGTATAGGCATCATCTGGCGTTTTGCTCATGAAAGAGTATTGTATAGTAGCATCAATGATAATCTATAAGGATTCAGATAATCCTTAGTAGAAGGTCTGCATGAGAAGCCAATCTAGAATGCTATTAATAAAAGAGTATTTGGCAATCTTTCTAGGCAAATAATACTTAGTGAGAAAAGCTTTAGAAAGTGTCTTCTATAAGGTAATGGAATTTGGAGCCAATGATCCTAACCACAATTTCACCTTGTCCCTCCATGACAATGGAAATAAACAGAGGCAAATAGCATCTGTGCTCGCTCCATTAATCTTGAAAGTGTCACAAATGTCAAGGAAAGAGGCTAGATGAGCATTTCGATCTTTTGATGGTAGTCAACCAAACTAATATTGTGAAACCATTTGAATGTATGCACGTTTGATTTCAAAGGTGTTAGTTTTGATGGTTGGCTTCACAATATAGTTTTGGCTTCTTGTGAGGCTTGGAACCCTATATTTTTCCAAAGCTTTTGCTTGTGCTACTGGTTCAGCAATTCTTCTATCTTTTTCTCTTTTATCTTTGCAGTTCTTTTTACAAGTCTTTTTGATCTCCAGATTTACTTATAGTTTAAGACATTTAGATTTTGTTTGCATAAACAAGAGTCAAGTACTTGAAAAGAAAAAGTAAAGAAAATTAAACAAAATAAAAATAAAAATAAAAATGTTAGTGTAGCAGAAATAAAAAGTGCGCTAATATTAGTATTGCTGATCTCCCCAACAACGACCAAAAACTTATTAGGCAAATTCCGTAAGTGCACAGTTTGCAACAAGTAGTAAAGAGTGAGTATGAGTATCATTTCTACGAGGAGATTGATACCAAGTACTAGCCCTAATTATATTTCCATAATCTAACAAAATCAAATAATTGTAATTAGATAATAATTGAACTAACAAGCTAACAAAACTTATAACTGAAATAATCCTTTTAGAAATTCAATAATAAAAAATCTAGAGCTCGAATTTGCTTTACTAGCTATTACTTGAATTATAGGATCTTTTCACAGTTCAATTCATTAATTCAGTCAAGGGTAAATCACTCAAATTACCAAGAGTCTCTTTCGAGTTCATCTAAGAATACAAAAGTTAATTACACCCTATTTTCATGGTCACGTCAATTAACTAGGGTTCATTACGTTTCTTAGTGATTTATTACTTCTAAAGGATTCATCTACTTTCGTGATCAAGGTTCCTAAGTTTTACAAGTCTATGAGCTAATAAATCATGTAACTTTTGTTGTCTCTATTCTATCCACAAACATACAAATAATTGGGCCCTTAATTAAATACAAGACATTAAGCGCAACTCATAAAATTGACTAAAAATTAATTCATTGAAAGGAAATAAGAATCCAAACAATTAAAAGACTAGCTATGCAAATCCAAACCCTAAAAAGAGTTTAGTCGCGCATAATTACGGCGATAAACACAAACATCATGAAAAGAATTAAAAAAGAAGAAGAAATAATAGTTGAAGCTGTTGAATCTTGCACAAAGTCTTCTTTGATGTCCCTTGATTAACTGTTTGTGTCTTCAAAAGATGATTTTGAATGATAAGGAATGATAGGGAATGAATAAAAATGCCTTTTAATCCCCCTTTTATATTGCGAATTCGAAGGAAACCTATTTTGACTTGAATTCCCGAGTTTCCTCTAAAAAGGAAACTTTCTGCTACTCGACATGGCTTAAGCATGGCCATGTCACGTCCTTCACTTTATGGCACGGCTTAAGCATGACCATGTGCCATCCCATGCTAAATTTTAACATTTTCTTCAATTTGGACATAAGCGAGCACGACTTGAAGCACGACCGTGAGCTTCCTGTGTGTCATAATCTTCAGAGATCTGAAGGGGACATAACTTCAAGCACAATCGTGTGTAATGCCATGCCTCTTGAATGCTCTTCCATTCATGATTAGGGAAAAAACACCTACATCTGAGGTCTTTACATAACTTTCCTTGATCAACTAGGCTTCCTTTTGATCTTTCCTACATAACAAGGAAAATCCTTATTAAAATCAAATAAAAACTTCTAAACAAACCAGAATTAAATAGGAAATTAGAATGAAGGTCCAACTTAAACAAATGCTTAGTTTAACCTAAATTATATCCAATTATTACTAACTATTATTCAAAATTCATTAAAATTTAATTCTAGAATAAGTGTAAAATTACACTCAACAGTGTTATGCTTTTTAAATCTAATGATAGCTCTTTGGCTTTTTCTCGTGCAATATTAGTATAGTCTGGATTGACATTATTACTAGGAACTGATCCATTTTGGGTTGGCTCAGACATGCTTGATGAAGATTCTAACCTGGAATCTATAACATCCAATTTATCTATTCTTTTTATTTAAAACCGAAGAACCATAAGCTTCACTTCATGCAAATTTATAGCAACCCCTTATGGAATCTACTAAACCACCACTATCACTTGCATTCTTAGCCTGTAGAAAAGCATTGCTTCGGTATTGGCGTCTGACATTAAGAAATGAAATGCATTATTAGACATTGACTGCTCAAGACAGAACTCGAGCTAGTTTTCTTCTATTCATTTACCGACTGGATCGATATGGCAATGATGAAACAAATCAGACTTAACTATCCAGTGCAGTATTTAATTTAATACTAATTAGTATTTCCTTCTATGCAATGCAATACCTTTATGTTTATAACTATAAATTTAGGTGTAATGTAACTATAATGAACTCATCAATCCTAATCAGGCCTATGCGCAGCAATGGATATTGTTTTCTCTCTAAGTATAAGGCCATGTTTGGTTTGCAGAATAGACCAAAAATAAAATAGTTATTCTATAAGGATTAGCCATTCTTTACTTTAGTTCAAATTTTGTTATGGAATACTAATTTTATAGAATAACAATTTTTGAAGAATAACCATTTTGCCCAAAACTAAAGAATATATTATTTTAGAGAAAAAAAATATACATGCTAATTTTTTATATATTATATGTTTAATTTTTTTTTAATGTAAGACATGCTAAAATTGTATGACTATGCAATTTTGATACTAATAATGAAATTTATTAATAAGGGTATCAATGTCATTTATGCTTAAATCTACTTATCTCTCATAGCAATGCTTATGAATCAAAGCATGGAATAGGAATAGAATAGTAATTTTAGGTCATGAACCAAAGCATGAAATTATTTAGGATTAGTTATTTTAAGAATACCTATGCTATTCCTTAGAATTACAATTATATTCCGTGAACCAAACATGGCCTAAGTATTAAATCACACAAGATAAATATAAGTGTTGTTTATATGTTTAACAATGCATTATTTTGCACATCTAACACCCATTAATCTCTGATAGTTTGAAACATGGGTAAATGATATCATTGTAAGAGCAACTTGCAAGACAGAAGCATCACTAGCAAGACATGATTTTACTAGAGTGACAGAAGGAGAATGACCAAGAAATAAATAGAGAGAGAAGGAGAGATACTACAGACCTCTGTTCAAGAGTAGGGCATCTCTTGCATCACTTGAACATCTTTTAGCCAGTCTAAGAAAAATGTGAGCCTCAAGCATATGATGCCGCTTTAAAACATAATACCGCGCCAAAAGATCAAAATATTTTGCTAGATTAGCAGTGACAGGTGCTCCTGAATGACCTTTAAAAGAAGTTGCAAATGTTACCCCATAAACATCTCAGACCTATCAGACAGATAACAAAGAATAAGTTTTGTTAATGCAAATTTTTTTATGGAAACAGGGCGAATATGTTCTCAATAGTCGACAAGTTTAGAAAACAAAAGATTTACTTAGTTCCTATTGAACAAATCTACACTTAATTAAACAGTTCTTACCTCGTGATGTTTCACGGCCAGTATTTTGTAGAAGAGGCACTAAATCTAGTCCTCTGTACTCCAAAAGATCATTTTCAAGACCCAAATCAATCATTGTCCGATACAAATACTTATGAAATAGTCCGTCAGGTGATTGGACACCTAGCTAGAAATCTGGCTAATATATTTCTTTTGAGAAGCTAGATCAAGTACTGGTCACATGGCAGAAGGCCTTACTGGAGATGTGAACACACTGGCAAAAAGTCACCTTTTAGAGAATGTAAAGCGCTAGTAATTATATCATAGCCCTATTCACACTCAGAACATGCATGTTCTGTGATTACTGCATCAATATAGTCATTGAAAGCATCACCAGCAGGGTCAAGACTTTATGACTTCTGTAAAGGTAAGCGTATCATAGCTTCATAAAAATTTACAAAGGAATTTTAATATTCTAGTTTTAAGATACAAAATAGTAATAAACCTTTTACAAACAATTCTTATATCTGCATACTCAGGAATTTTTCTTAAAGAATTGAAGGCCTCCCTAGCAAGAATATCCCTCTCCACAGGGTCTGGAGTTGCAGTAACTCTCTTAAGATATTTCGAAGCTAAGAAAAACTTATAATCTGAATCCTTAAAATAGCTTAAACAACTCTCTTGTAGCATCCCGTAGATATTATCTACTATTCCTCTGCTACCAGGACCAATATAATGATGCGGAATTTAGGTTAATTTCCACCAATAATAAATTCACCTTGAGAACTATTACACATGTGACTAGAGTGAAAACGATTGTACTAAAAATCACCCCAAGGTAGATTCCCAGGAAAGAGTGGTGGGGTCACAATGCCTTCTTAAAAACCACACTCATTATGTAGAATCTATCAAGACAAGTAATTTTAATAGCATAATAATTAACAATAACTATACCCGACAATAGCTATTAAATAGACATAAAAGAGAACACCAAAATTTAACGAGGTTTGGCCAATTATGCCTATGTCCTCGGACACTACCAAAATAATATTTCACTAATTAAGAAAATATTACAAAAGAGAGAGAAAAAATTAATTGCTAATATATGAAGAGAAGAGGCAATTTTGGGATGATTAACTAAGGTAGGGGAGAAGTTTATTTATAACAAAAAACTTTCCCTTCCTCTTAATAACTAAACAATGTGGGATTGGCAATTTTGCCAAAAAAACCAACACCTCCAGGGTTATGCCAGGGCCAAAAGCAAGCATGACACCAAAAATTAAACCTTCTCCAGTAGTAGCCTTTCCTTGTTTAAAAGATCTCCTCCTCATCTCATCAAGTTCAAAAAACACACTAGGACTTCCAGTATTTCCATATTCGCTCAATACATGGCAGCTTGCTTCAAGCTTCTCTTTAACTAGACCAAGCTTCTCCTCCAGTCTTTTAAGAATGGCTTCACCACCAGAATGAACAATGTAAAATAATGAGTTCAAATCCTGAATCAGTCCAATTTTAGAGAATGTTTCTTCCACGTATTGCATTATATGGTCTCCGATTTTTTTGTGCGACATTTTTTTTATTAGTAATAGGATAAACCCATTACAAGTAAAGGACTTACTAATTCATTCTCCGAGTCCGGAATTGTGGTTTGTGTTGTTGAAACCATTTGAAACAAAGGCTGTTCGTTACTTGTGTCAGGATTAGCACCAAGGATTACAGTTGCAGCGCCATTCGAGAAGATTGCAAAACCCACAAGAATGTCCAAGTGAGTGTCTGAAGGAGCATAGAAATTAGAGATAGATTTGATTTCACAGCAAACGATAAGAATGCGAGAGTGAACATTGTTTTCTACAATATCTTTGGCTAGGCAGAGGGCTGCTGCTCCTGCAAAGCAACCTTGTTGATACATCATGAGTCTTTTGATAGAGCGTTGAAGGCCCAGGAGCTTGACAAGCTCCTGGTCTGCGCCAGGCATATTTGCACATGAAGATATAGAAAATACAAGGTGAGTGATCCTTGATATAGGTTGTCCCCATTCTTTTATGGCCCCCAATGCTGCTTCTCTGCCAAGCTTCGGTACTTCTGGAACTAGAATCTCTTGACGTGCATCTAGAGATGGAGCTTTGTAAATGCCTATGTTTGGATTCTTCTTGATAATGTCTTCATCAACTTACAGGTAACGTTTTTTGATTTTTGATTTTTCACCTGTGAGCAAATGCATGGTATAATACATGTAACTTCATAGAAAAGCAACAAACTGAAACCTGAATTTAAGATAAGGATGATGATACACGTTGCTATTCGCAATAATAATTATTTTTTAATATATATATATATTATTTTTTAAAAATCTAAAATCTAAGATATACCAGAGTGAATCTATCATACGAGAATTTAAACACCTATGACCTGTAAATTTTTTTAATAATGCAATATGAAAAGAAAAGAAAGGTAAAAACGTAAATGTCATGAATAGTGACGTCATTGTAGACATCGCTACTCACGACATATAGCATTTTCCTTCAAACAAACACTTTGAGAAACATAATAGTTTAAA
>CATIWM010021390.1:0-13854 GCA_949671775.1 Mallotus repandus | reverse complement strand
ATCAACCGAGCTCTAATCATTCATATATAAATCATATACTAAAATATTACCCGTGCACACGTGGTCCAAGTGATACCCACTAGGTAACACGTTCTACCAATATCTCCAAATCAATTTGAATTATAAATATTTAAATCAAATAAATAAATAATTCATTAAATAATAAATAAATAAGCAATTAAATCAACAAATAAATCATATTAAATAATTTATCTTTTTAAACATGTTTTATTCTTTATAGCTAGAAAATATACTAAAATCACACAACACACATTCTATAAAATAAACTCATAGGTTGAGCTTGTCGGACGACGCGTTCTTTGTTGCCCTGGTGCTACAGCTCATGCCCGGAAGTTCTCTAAAATAAATAATATTTATTTAAAATATGCTCGTAAAATAAAATAAATAAATTCATGAAAATTTCTCAAAAATTAATAAAATCATGAAACGAAGGAATTGACTCAATCAAAGACACGACTCATCTAAAACTAGAATTTCGACACAGGCCGATGTCACACTTTACGAGAAATCTACCAAAAATTTGGTAGAATCTCCTCTGTAAAACGGACATCTCTCTACTTAAAGTAGAGTCGTTCCTACACGAAAAATGCACTTCGAATACACTACACAGAACCACACTCGGGTTGGACTCCTAAACTACACACAATTCCGACCGAGTTCCAAATTCACAATAATCAATAAAATAATATAATTTTCAATAACTTTTTCAAAAATCATAAAATCTAGCTTATTAAATCATCATAATTTAAATCCAAATTCACAATTTAAATACCATAATTCAATTTATTCCAAAATAAAATATAAAATATATTTATTTTCCAATAAATAGTAAAATTCTAGCTTATACTCAAATTTATTATTTATAAAATTTCAAAAAATTCATAAAATATATTTTAACACTAAATATCATTAAATCATCAAATAATTAAATGCTATAATATTTATTTACATTTTATATTATTTCCGAAAATTACTCTAAAATCAACATAATATACAAAAATTCTAATTTAGCTAATAAAATTAATTTATACCTTCTAATAATTAAAATTATCATTATACATATTAATTAACTATAAATTTACCAAAAATCAATTAAAATTCTAATTACACAATTTTTCTCTAAAATGTATATTTTTCACATATTACTTCCAAAAATTATAATAAATTATCTATAATTAATTTTACAAAATTTAATTCACAAACATTACTCCAAATAATATATAGTATTTATTAAAATTATTAACATTTTCGGGCTCAGAATAGTAACCCGAACCAAATTTTCCAAAAATTATGAAAAAATTATTTTTACATAACATTCAATCTCTACATCAACTTTAATACTCAATATTTAACCTAAAACTCACTTAATAAACCAATAATTAACAAAAATGCAAAAACATATTTACCTCGTTTCTAGTCGATCTGGAAGGAGATCGAAGAAACTAAAGGTAGATTTGAGAGGCTTGGAAGGAGAGGAGTCTAATGACACCGGATTCGTGACGATCCGACACCAGAATCATCGTTGGCGTCCAAATCAACTTCCGGCCAAAAGAAGGAAACGAGACCGGAGAAGAGAGAAGAAGAAGGCGGCGGCGAAGCGGGACAGCTACTGGCAAGCTAGTGGCGAGACCTGGGTAATGGGTGGCTGGCAGTGGACTGGTCTGGTTTCCGTCGAGGGAAGAAGAAGAAGAAGAATAAGAAGAAAAGAAAGAAAAAAAAGAAGAAGGAAGAGAGAGTTGACTGAAAAAATTTTAATCTAGTTCTTTTTTTTAAATAATAATAATAATAAAATACTAATAAACAAATCAAATTAACTCTCTCAACCAAATAAATATACAAAATAATAATTAGTTAACAATTTATTGGTATAAATTGTTAACTAATTATTATTAACTAGAACTGATTTCACAAAAAAAATTAGATAAAATATAAGTAAATCTAACTAAAATAGAAAAAATATATTTTTAACAAAATTATCGCTAAAATTTTAATTAATTTAATTTTGTTAGAGATAAAATAGGAATTAACATAATTAAAATAGGAAACATACTTTCAATTAAGTTAGAATTATATGTTAATTAATTTCATTTTTATTAAAGATAAAAATAGAAATTAACCTAATTAGAATATGAAATATACTTTCAATCAAATTAGAATTATATTTTAATTAATTTAATTTTGTTGGAGATAAAATAGAAGTTTTTTTTTTTGAAAAGGAGATAAAATAGAAGTTAACCTAATTAAAACAGGAAATAGACTTTTTATCAGATTTAAATTATATTTTAATTACTTTAACTTTACTTTTATTGGTAAATGGCTTAATTATCCAATTTTTATATAATAATGAGTGAAGACTTTTTCATAATTTTACAAGTCCCTCCTCCTCTTTCGATATATATATATATATATATATACTAGCAAACAACCACGTGTTTCACACGTAAAAAAAAATTATTTGACTCGTGATACTTAGTAAATAAATAATTAAAAATATTATTATTATTATTATTATTAAATAAAAATTTTAAAAATAATAACAGTGTTATTTATTTATATAACTGTAAACACCCGAATTTATTTTTAAAATTTTAAAATATATTTTTGAGACTTGCATTGTTAATAAATATTTTATTAATACTAAGATTATTATTTTGTTAAATTAAATTTGAATATTTGGTGATGAGAATCTATTTTAATTATTATTTATAAAAGTGTGTTAATTCTGTTTTAATAAAATTAATTTATTGTGTATATTTTAAGGTTAAGAGAGCTAAATTTGATTTTTATATTAGTATTCTATTATTATTATTATTATTTAAGAAAAGGACAGCAGCAAAAAAAAGGCGTGCAGTAAGAATTTTTCTTTTCTTTCTTTTCCTTTCTTCTTTCTTTTTCTTCTTTTCTTCTTCCTTCCTCTTTCCTTTCTACCATTTTCGGCCACCAGCAGCCTGCCAACCAGCCAATGTCTCGTCGTTGCCTCGTCGCCGTCCAGCCACCATCGTCGATCTTCTTCTCTCGGTTCGGTCCTGTTCGATTTTCGGACGGTTCTTCTCTTCCATGGCTGGTGACTTTTCCGGTGTCCCCAGCCGGCAATCTTGAGTTCTTTCTCTTTCTCATCCTCTGGGCTTCTCAATTCCTTAATTTTTTTAAGGAATTAACTTCGGTAAGCCTCTCAAAAATTGATTTTTAGATTACGTGTTCTTTGGTAAAATTGTTGGTTTGAGCCTCAATATGATTTTATTAAGCATTAGTGCTTTAGGTCTATTTGTTGTAGAGGTTATAAGTTACCTATTGATGATTTTTATTTATTTTTCTAAAATTGTTTTGAAATTTGTACTATTTCCGGTGATTGGAGTTACTGTTCTGGTATCATTCCTATCTTGGGATGAATATATTTTTAATAAATTATTCTAATTATTTTGAACAAGTTTCATGAAGAAAGTTTATTAAAATTATGTATAGAATTTTTATTATAAATTTTTGAAAGTTTATGTGAAAAATGAATTTTTGAAAAAATTAGTGAATTTTATATTTTAGTTGAAATTATTGTTAATTAATATGTTTTAGAAAATATTTGAGTAATAAATAGCGTAAAAATAAATTTTATGAATTATTTCCTATTTTTAGCTAATTATTACTAATTTTTGAAAAATATATGAATAATAAGTTTAATTATTATTTTAAGCTTAATTGAGTTATTTGCTAATTTTAAAATGTATTTAAGTAGTTTAAATGATTAATTTTGATAAATGTTAATTTAATTGTAAGATTTGAATTATATATCTTTATTAATGAAAATTTAAGTATAAGGTAGAATTTTATTATTTATTTGAAAATAAATATATTTTATAATTTATTATGGAAATAATTTGAATTGTGGTATTTAAATGAGATTTTATATTTTTTGGTAATTTATTGAAAATTATATTATTTTATTGATTATTGTGAATTTGGAACTCGGTCGGAATTATGTGTAGTTCGGGAGTTCGGCTCGAGTGTAGTTCTGTGTAGTATATTCGAAATGTGTTTTCATGTAGGGTCGACTTTACTTTTAGTAGAGGGTTGTCTGTTTTACAAGGGAGACTCTGCTGAATTTTCGGTAGATTTCTCATAAAGCGTGACATCGACCTGTGTCAAAATTCTAGTTTTAGATAAGTTGTGTCTTAGATTGAGTCAGTTTCGTCATTCCTTCATTTCATGAATTTAATTATTTTATTTTACAAGCATATTTTAAATAAATATTATTTATTTTAGAGAACTCCGGGGCACGAGTAGTAGCACCGGAGCAGCAGAGAACGCGTCGCCTGACACTCTCAACCTGTGAGTTAATTTTATAGAATGTGTGTTGTGTGATTTCAATATATTTTCTAGCAATAAAAAATAAAGCATGTTTAAAGAGATAAATTATTTGATATGATTTGTTTATCGATTTAATTGCTTATTTATTCATTATTTAATGAATTATTTATTTATTTGATTTAAATATTTATAATTTCCAATTGATTTGGAGATATTGGTAGAACGTGCACATGCGCACGGGTAATAATTTAATATATGATTAGAGCTCGGTTGATGCATTCCTCTCGGGACATCCAATATAGAATAAGTGAAATGACTGTGGCAGTAACTCGGTTGATGCATTGCTCTCGGGATGGCAATCACTTGGATTAAGAGAGTCGAAAGGCTATTAAAATAAAGGTTTAGGATTCTACCAATTTTCCACCAAAATAAATATTTTAAATATTTTATACGAAGATTTCATCTTAAATTGATTTAAGAAGTTTTAAAGAGACTCGATATGAATATTATCGAGAAAAGTAAATGATTTTAATAATTATAATTATTTTATTTTAACAAATGATTTTAAAACCAGCATGCATTTTATGAAATTGATTCACTCAATGAGGTCTAATTCCCCTCAACTTATTTTTCTTAAGGATCTCACAGTCAGTCTTCTAGTACCTCTACTTTGTGCCGAGTTCGTTCTTCACCGGCTGCATTGTGTTTGTTAATTTAAATTGTGTACTGTGTAATTAAATTCTTGACACCGCAGTATTTACATTTCAAATATGTATTAGTTGGTATTTTGATTGTATCTGATTTTAAAACATTCTTAAAATATTCTATTTGAACGATATTGTATTTAAAGAATATTGTTTTATGCTTTTATAATATTGTGCATTTATTAATTTATTATTAAATTTATTGTTTTATTCCATGAAATTTTTTTAAGGCTTGCTACGGGATTCAGTTTTTTTATGTATCCCCATTCTGTAGTGCCGGTCACAAACCTTCGGTTCGAGTCATAACAAAGTTGGTGTTAGAGACATTGTTTTATTTTCGGCCCTCATGCTCTTTGAGTTACGTTTTTCTTGAACCGTTGTAGTAATTAGGTTGATAAACATCAATTGTTGTCCTCGTTGCTTCTAGGCTTCTGTGTTTATGTCTGTCCCTTGTTGTATTTTGAATTTCATTTCGTTTTGTCTTTTCAGAGTGAGAAGGAGAGCACAGAATGGTCCTGCTACCGAGGTAGTATATGATGATGATGAGCAGTCCTTATAGGATTAGATTCCTCCTCCTCCTCCTTGTCGTAGGGGCAGAGGTAGGGGAAGAGGTAGAGGCAGACAAAGAGTAGAACTAGCTTAGATACAAGAAGAAGAGCAGCATGTATAACAAGGAGTTCCTGAGTTTGATCCTGCAGCTGGAATGGCAGGTATTAATCAAGGCTTGGCAGCTCTTAATCAAGCCATGCCTTTAGTTTAGCAGATGCTTCAGCAGAGGAATCAAGGGATGTCCGATGCAAATACAACATTACAGTACTCCAGAGTGGGGAGAGTTTCTTTTGATGGCACTGGAGATGCATTGGATTTTCTCAACACCATTGAGGCCAAGACTAGGATAGGTTATACAGATTATCAGTGGCTTATGGTTGTGGAGTTATTTGTTCAGGCCATAGCTCAAGATTGGTTCATGCAATCCATCTAGCCTTACATGATCACGATGAATTGGTTGGAGTTTAAGGAATAGTTTATGAGCTACTTTTGTCCTGTATTGATGAGGGATAACTACAGATGGTAGCTACTACACATAAGTAAGGGCAATAGGTCAGTTGCAGACTACACCCAAGAGTTTCTCAAACTAGGTCGTCATGCATTAAATGTGATATAGGATGACAGGAGAGCTATAGAGTTATTTGTAATGGGTTTAGGTGCAGCTTACATCAGCATCCAGACTACAGGTCGGACATTGGACAGTGTGATTGAGGAGTCTCGACAGCTTGAGAGGCGCCACATTATGCATGGCACTATTTTTGACCCGTATGCAAGCAGCAGTAGTGGAGTAATGATGACTCAGGGGATTCAGCAACCTATGCTTCAGATGGGCAGTTCTGTTATTCAGACTGCAGGCACTTCACAATAGGGTTATCAGAATAATCGAGCGTATAGGACTAGCAGAAAGAGAAGTAGACCTATGAGATTCAGACCTAGAGCCAGTAGTGGTAGCAGCAGTCAGAGCTCTAGGCATGGTAGTTCAGGCTCGGGGTCGAGTGCATGCCCTACTTGTTGCCGAGTACATCAGGGACCGTGCCATTTGTTGACTGAAGCCTGTTTCAGGTATGGGCAGATAGGACATCTTGCCAGAGCTTGTCCTAACACTGGATATCAGTCTTCTTTTACTCAGGGATCTTCATCATCAGTCGCTCAGCCATTTCAGTAGGTGCATCAGCCCTACCAGGCACCTATGTACCCTCAACAGAGGCTAACTCAATATATGGGCCAGCAGGGCCGAGGTCATGAGGCAGATAGACCGAGTGTTAGAGGATTTACTCAGCCTTCCAGTTCTCAACAAGTTGGCTATGGGCAGGTAAGGGTGTTCACTCTGACTCCTCAGGATGTGCAGGCATCTAATGTGGCTGTAGCAGGTACTCTCTTAGTGTGTTTTTTTGAGGCTAGGTTTTATTTATTCCTGGCACATTGTATTCTTTTGTTTTGCATGTTTTTGCTTCGAGGATGGAGTGGCAACCATCCAAGTTGTTATTTCCCTTGTCTATAGTGACTCCCCTTAGTGACGAGTTGGAGAGAGATATATTCTTTCCATCTTGTCCCATGTTGGGGAAAGGCAGAGAGTTGCTGGGAAACTTGGTATTGTTGGATGTGATCAACTTCGATGTGATCTTGGGGATGGACTGGTTAGCTTGCCACTATTCCATATTGGATTGTTGAGAGAAGGTGGTGACTTTCAGAATCCCTAATGATGAAGAGTTTCATTTCAGAGGTGATAAGAGTTTAATGCCTCAGAATCTTATTTCTACAATCACAGCTAGAAAGATGCTTAGTAGAGGATGTAAAGGCTATTTAGCTATGGTCAGAGATACAAAGGTGGACATAAGATCAGTTGAGAAGGGGCCAGTGGTGTGTGAGTTTTCTGATGTTTTTCCTGAAGAATTGCCAGCATTGCCACTAGACAGAGAGATAGAATTCTATATTGATGTTGTACCTAGTACAGATCCTATCTCTATGCCACCTTATAAAATGGTGCCTGCAGAGTTAAAAGAGCTTTATGAGCAGTCGTAAAATCTTCTTGATAAGGGTTTTATCAGACCTAGCACATCTCCTTGGGGTGGACCGGTGTTATTTATGAAGAAGAAAGATGGTAGTCTTCGACTTTGTATTGACTATAAACAGTTGAACAAGGTCACCATCAAGAATAAATATCCTCTCCCAAGGATTGATGATTTATTTGACCAACTTCAAGGAGCTCAGTGTTTTTCTAAGAATGATTTAAGGTCAGGGTATCATCAGTTGAGGATTAGAAGTGGGGATGTACCTAAGACTGCATTTCGAACGAGATATGGCCATTATGAATTTTTGGTGATGTCTTTTTGGTTGACTAATGCTCCAGCAGCTTTGGACTTGATGAATCGGGTATTTAGGCCATACTTGGACCAATTTATGATTGTCTTTATTGATGATATCTTGGTCTATTCAAAAAGTAAAGAGGAGCATGCAAGGCATTTGAGGTTTGTGCTTCAGACTTTGAGGGATCATCAATTGTATGCTAAATTTTTGAAATGTGAGTTTTGGTGGCATTCTTAGGCCACGTGGTATCCAAAGATGGCATTCAAGTGGATCCCAAGAAGATTGAAGTAGTTGCAGAATGGCCGAGACCTACAATAGTCACTAAAGTGAGAAGTTTTCTGGGATTAGCAGGCTATTACAGGAGATTTATGAAGGATTTCTCCAAAATTGTAGCGCCTTTGACAAGGCTAACTTAGAAGAATGTCAAGTTTTTTTGGATTGACAGATGTGAAGAGCACTTCCAGTTGCTTAAGGACTTATTGACTTCAGCTCTAGTATTGACTTTACCTTCAGGTAATGAAGGGTATACAATGTACTATAATGCTTCTCAAGTAGGACTAGGGTGTGTATTGATGCAAAATGGGAGACTAGTTGCTTATGCTTCATGTCAATTAAATAAGCACGAGTAGAACTACCCCACCCATGATTTTGAAAATGGCGGCTGTGGTGTTTGCTTTGAAGATATGGAGGCATTATTTATATGGTGTGACTTGTGAGGTATACACCGACTACAAGAGCTTAGAGTACATCTTTCAGTAAAGAGACTTGAATTTGAGACAAAGGAGATGGATAGAACTTCTGAAAGATTACAATTGCTCTATTCTTTACCATCCTAGTAAAGTGAACGTGGTAGCTGACGCACGTTTATTCTTATTGGATGAGTCTTAATATATACAGACATATACATACTCTAAAACTTTTAAGAATTATCCCAAAGTCATTAACCACTATTCTTCTTTTTTTGAGGCTCCCACTCATGAGGAGCACATTGATTCCTGTGGGTCCTTCTTTCCATGTATTTTTTCTATCTTATGTCTGGGAGACCCAGTATTGAATACCTCCCTCTAGATAAAGCTTTAGCTGATAGTGATCATGTGGCTTTGGGGTGTGTATTTCTGTGGAGTTTATATTCCAATCTTAGGAAATGTGTGTTTAAGGGGGGAGTCATTTCATTATTTAAATGGCAGGATGTGGTTTCTTCAGGTCTATCTCCTAGCTTATTTCCCTGAGTTGAATGACAAAGCTTTCCCTTCTTCTTTACTTTCTCTTCCTAGTATTTAAGACATTTTTTTCTCTTATGAGTGTTTGTGGCTACATTCTGAGGTTTTTTCCTTCTTTTCCTTAATGAAGAAGAGAGACAAACAAAATTTATTTCTTTAGTACAACTTTTTTGACCACCCGAGATGGCTCAACTACTTTATTGAATTCCATTACCTTATTAGCAAGTAGATCTTCTGTAGAGCCACCACTCTTAGGCCTTTTGTATTAGGTGGTAGATATGCCTTTAGAAGGGATCTAGGTCTGACTAGCACTCCACTTTCCTTTAAGATGTGCTTCCTTTTCCTCTGCAATCCACAGTTTGGACTTGAGCCTTCGATTCCCCTACTCTCTTTAGATAGCACACCCATTCCCCTACTTGGTATTGATCTTGTGTCATGCTCTAGAGAGGTTATTGAGGCAGTATAGAAGGAATTGTGACCCCTCCATTTTCATGCTACCCCCATTAAGCCTGAGAGTATTAATGTTTTTCACAAGTGGTGGCATCTGAAGTACAAAGGTTTGACTGCATCTTCTCCTAAGGTGAGTCATGGTAAGAATTATTACTCTTCTTCTTTACTTTACTCATCAATTGGCATATTAATTCTTTGATTTCTTTTGCAAATATAATTACTCCAAAAAAGGACTCTACTGCTACTAACAAAGACAAAGGAAAATAAGTAGCCGTTGGATCAAAGAAAAGAAAAGCAATTGTTCCCTTTCCTCCTCTAAGCTATAAATCTCTTCGCCTTAGTTTTATACAAGGCTCCTCTAAGGAAAAATTCAAAGAAATATTTTAAATTGATGAGATAAAAGAAGAAAAAGAAGAATAATAATAACTTAATCCTAGCTCAAGTAACTTGTTTTTCCTTTCCTTCTATGTACTTTACCATATTTAATTATTTTATAACCTCATTTGCCTTGGTGAAACAATTGATACCCATGAGAATGAGGCACTATGCCTCGAGACATGCCTTCACCAGTTAGCTTTAAACCTACTGAGGTGGACATTTCATGTTGCCTATAGAAGACTACCTTAAGTAAGAAGGCGACCGTACCTCTCTCTACTTCTAATTCTGATCAAGCTCCCTCTTTAATTACTCAGGTTTTCACCTTATTGCATCCTTTTTACTTATGAAATCATTTTTAACTACCATACTAATTTTCAATAACTTATATAGGATCCTGACACTTGGTGTCCAATTCATAATGAAGATTTATCCCTGGATTTGAGCTTTCTGGACATGTCTCCTGCTAAATGTGAAAATGGCTCCTTCTTAACTCCAAGTGAAGAGCAACTCAATAAAGCTAAGGAGTTCTTAAAATCCATCATGAGTTTAGAGATAAGATCACTAAAAGAGACCTAGAGATCTTTATTAATTTCAGACTTTGGCATCTTGGAGCATAGTACCAAGTCCCCCCCCTGCGATTTCCACATTGAGAGAATATATAATTTAGGGTTTCTCACATTTAGATAAGGCTAGTGCTACTTAGTTGGATGCTTCTAAGTATCTAGTGACTTTCACCAACAGAAAATACATTTCTTAGCAGAATATTCAAAGATAAAATAAATGAAAGATGGGGAAGTTGAAGCTAAAGCATCATTTGATCTGGTGGTAGCAAAGATAGAGGACCTAGAGGCTAAACTTCTTACTTTAAAGGCCAAGAAAAGAGAGTTGCTTTAGAAGAATAAAGACGTGGCATTAAAGTACCAAAAGTTGTCTCTATGGTAAAGGATATAAGGAAATCCTTGGCTGATAAGAAGGAGGTTGTCTTTGGGTGGAAGAAGCGGGAGCAAGAAGCCCTCATGGCTAGGAAGAAATGTTTGGATATATGGGAGACCCTTAGGGATTTTTACTTTGATGCTATATGAGCTACATTATTACTTTTTTTGTGATTTTATGCCTATTATGACTTTAGATGCCTTTATGGCTATATGACTTGATATTTTGATCTTATTGGCTCTTGTGTTGAGCCATTATTGAGCATTTATGGGAGAAGTATACTAATTCAAAGGTATGAATATGCATAGATATTGTTGAAAGTGTACTTTTTTTATTATTGATCTTTGAATGTAACATTCAATTCTTATTCTTATATATAATTTTTCAATTACTATATAAATAGTAAACATGGGATATCATTAAAAATAATAATTACTTAATTAATTTTTGACATAATTACAAAATAATAAAATATATTATTGTTGAATGAATTTGTAAATGAGAATATTAATATGGATGTAATTTGATAAATATATAAATATTATAAAATGAGATAAAAAAGAATACACATAGAATATTCTTTTTGAGTTAAAAATTGTGTAATGGATTAAACAAATGACTGTGAAAACTACATTTTGATGTAAAACTTGTTGCATTTGGATATTTATAGTTGCAATTGATATTAGGCTAAACTATGCTCGCAAGGAATTAATCATGTCTCACTCAAAGACTAACTTACATTTATATAAAGACCTTATTGTATAAGATACAATTGCAAATTACTTTTGTAAATAAAAAAAAATTCTAACACTAAAATTTGTTTATCCATTATTATTAGTTTCCAATCAATGGTGTTGAGCTCAAATTTTGGAGTGTTAGACCTTTGGAATTTTGTCCTAATTTGAGCATAATCCACTGAGAGAAGCAAAATAAAATTTTTCAACTTCAACTTGTCCATTCAACCAAAATCCAATAGTGGATACTTTACAAAAGCCATTTTTAAAATATAAATTCCAAGATTAAAAGGGTCCAACAGAATCTCAACTCTGATACCAATTTGTTGAAAAGTAAAAGCAATAAAAGTGCACAAACAAATAGTTAAATACAAAAGAATAATAGCAAAATAAAGTAGAGAAACAACGCACAAGAATTTATATGGAGAATTTTAAGGGAAAAACTAAAGAAGAAGAAGATTTCACCGTGTTGTAAAAAAGTGAACGAAGGAGTTTTAGGGCGGCTAACAATAATGAGTGATTTAGTGTCAAAGCCTAAAACTATATATTTATACATTTAAGGTTCAAGTGGAGAAAAATTAAGGAGAAAAAATAGCTTCTTCAATTAAAGTCGACCACATTATGCGTCACACAGCTCGTGTAAGCATTCTGATAACTCAAACACCATCCATATGCAGTTTGTAGCACGTGTCTCAAACTGTGCTTGCTACAAGACAAAATGGCAAACCCTAACATGACTACCAATAGGCCTTGTTCATCATTGATAGAATAATAGACTCCAACACGGGTATCAGCAAGCCTGTGTCTCAAGACGTGTTCCTCACTGAAGGAAGACACACATTTTAACATAGTTGCAAACACAACTGTGCAATGATCTAGAACCACAAGGTGAACTAATTCTCTAATAAATTAATGTCATAAACTTAACAAAAACAAATAGGAACAACACAACCCAACAATAATCTAGCAACAACCAACTCGAATAACTCAGTTTGTATCTATTTTACAAAGCAACAACAACAACAACCTAAAAAAATAATAACAACACAAAATAGAAGAAGATAAAACCCAACAATCATCCAAGTATTTAGAACTAAAAATAAGAAAATTCAGCACCTATCCATGGCAATTCTTAATAATCTATAATAAGGTGGGTTTCCAATAGACAAGAAATTTTTTTAAAAAAAAAGATAAAAAAGAGGATGCTTTTAAGATCTAAAATAAAATCTTAATTGAAAATTTTATGGATGTTCTCTCTTTCAATAAAAACATGCAAAAAATTCTTTTTGAACATATAATTTTTTGCAAATTCTTGTAATGGTGAATGTTGGGTTTGAGAAGAAAAAATGAATAGAGAAAGAAAAATAAAGAGAATAGATGAAGAGAACGAAGATATAAAGAATTAGAGGAAATGAAGTGTTAAGAACCTCCAAGGAATAGAACCACGAACCCTAATGATTATGAACCCGTGAATTACTATCTTAGAAACCCAAGAACAAATTGAATTTCAGAAACCCAAGAATCGCTTAAATCAAATTGTAAGTTTGGTTGATCAAGATTAGAACCTAAAGAAAACTAAGTTCTTTAAACCCTAACCCTTAACACGCCACAGGCTTAGGATGTGGAAGTAGATTTAAACCCAATTTTCCAACTATTAAAGTGCTAGCAACATTTGTACAACTACCACCTTCAATAATAACAAGACAAGTCTTACCTTGTACATGGCATCTTGTATGGAAAATGTTGTCTCTTTGCTGCTCTAAGGCATCTTCTTCCTTCAGTTGAACACTTAGTGTGCGCCTAGCCACCAAGAGCTCACCTCCCATAGGACCCTCAATGCAATCATCGCTGCCATCTTCCAATTGTGGTATCTCATCATCATTGTCACTCTCTTCACTTGCTGTTTCAATCTCCCCATGCTCTCTAGCCACCATTGTTCGCTTGTTTGGACATTGTGAAGCAATATGGCCACGCCCTAAGCATTTGAAACACTTGATATCTCTATTCTTTTCTTTATTAATTTCGGGTTTAGATGTGTCTTTGCTGCCCGAAATGCTTTTCCCTTTGTTCTCATTGTGAACAACCTTGTCATCACCTTTCTTTCCTCCTTTCCATGAATTAGACCAATTTGGCCTACCACTTGAAGCACCCTTATATTCAAACCTTGCTGCCCCTCTAGGTTTTAGTTGCTTTTCCACCTTAATTGCAAGGTGAACTAGCTCCTCAAGCTCCACATAATGTTGCAACTCCACCCTATCA
>CATIWM010021377.1:12500-31546 GCA_949671775.1 Mallotus repandus | reverse complement strand
ACATTCCAGTTGACCGGGCCTAATTCTAATTGTTTTGTTCCGAAGCAAAGATATCCACGGGGCGGTTCGTCCTATTCAGATATTCACGACCAAGAAGTACTGGATTCTCTTTCGGATAGGCCCTGAAAGGAGAAGGAAGGCTTTTTTTTTGTTCAGTAGGGCAGTTTTGGTTGGCTTGTTTAGTAGACAGCGAGCGAGCTGACGAACGAATGAATGAGCGAGCCTGCCTGCGAGTGAATAAACGCTGCGAATGCTGCGAGTAAATACATGAACGAGACGAGTGAGTTAGTCTACGAGTTTTACATAACCATTCTAACTTTAACAAACCTTTATCTTTTCCAGTTTGATCTTTTTACAAAACCATTTTTACCTTCAAAAACCCGAGCGAACCCGGCGGGTCTTTCAAACATCCAAGTTGCCACTTTTCAGCTACTTGGAATGCATGAGACCCCTGCATTTAGGAATCTTAGGTTACCTCCAGCCTACTGAAGCGAGTTTGACCTTCTGTTGACCTCCGCTGGGCCTGGACCCCGAGCCCTAGAGTGACCTTAGAACTGAAATTACCCATCCCCTATTCAACAACAGAGATGGGATTTGATTCGAATGAGGCTTTCCCGTCCCTTCGGTCAGTAAGCCCAGGAAGATTTTTCTCTGCCCGTCGGTAAGTAAGTCAATCGTTCTATCCCTTCGGTCAGTGACTCTTGCCTTTAGTAGGAATAGCCATGCTTAGGTCAGTTTCTTCCGTTCGGAACTTCTTGTATGGGCAGTGCTGCGGGAAGTTTTTCATCGGGTTAAGAAAAGTGAAGAAAAAAGGAGCGGATTAGGTATTCCTGTCAGTGGTCAAGAAAGCAGGAGCAAGGGTTGTAAGCGTAGGCTGCACGAGCGGAGGCAGCAAGCGGTGCTAGAGGGGCAGAGTAAAATCAAACAGCTTGACTGGCAGATATGGGAGAAGAGAACTACTCGACTGGCCCTATAGAATGAATTAAGGTAAGTTTCACGACGTATAAGGTGGCATGACTTTTTTTTATGTATCAAGATATTCTTCTGTCATTTGCTAGGGAATACTTCTTGAAACGTTTGAATTAGCAGCTTCCTGGCTTTCAGAACTAGTCGTAAATCTCTTTCCTGCCTTGCTAGCTCTCGGACTAGTCGTATTAATACCTGCCTTCCTTGCTTGGCTTGCTTGCCTGGCTTGGCACACTCATACTAGAAGTAAAAGAATGAACTCTTAACTGACCTATTGCATAAAAAAGAGCTCTTTCGTTATTAAAAAGAAGTAGAAAAATCCTCTTTTGGAACTCACACATCCGATTCTGGTCTATCTACTTTGTCTATTGATTGACGTGCAATATGCTTCTGGCCTTTCGGTGCGGCGAGCTGTTGCCTCTTAAACGCTCTCTCAGTGGGGGGACTAGTCAAAAAATCCCGGGGGTGTGTGGTTAAATCGATCTTTACGTATTTTCTTAAGTAAGGGATTGCTAACGTGAATCGGCCTACTCCGAACTTCCTTACGGGCTGTGGCCTACCCCCTGTTCACTTATCCTTCTTCCAGGCCGGATGAGCCCTCTGGTCCAGCCTTATCTTGCCGCTCTATCCTGGCATCCCCCATCTCTCCCCGAGATTAATACGCTTCATCTCGGATGACGGACTGGCTATCCCCCTCTCCTTGACTGAGGCAAGAAGTGACTCTTCCCGACGTTTCACCTTCTCAAAAGAAAAGGCTTCATTTAGGAGCGCTGTTTTTATCCAACTAGAAATATCTTAAGATAAGACAGCAACTTTAACGCCCAAACATCCCATTTATTTGATCACGTAAAGCGTCGTCCACTTACACAAAAGCCCCGCGGAGCACGGGCGGAACTTCTTTTTTTTTCAATCTTCATGGATCTTGCGCACTTAATCACTGAATATATATCCAGTATGGGCTTAGTCCTGCCCTTGGCCATTCTCGTGGCTTTTCGGGCTGGACGGTTACGGGGGTTGGATACCGATAACATGGAAGAACGCTTGGGAGACTTGGCGTTCGACTCTGTCAAGGAACAAATTTGTAATAAATAAGCTTGAAGCTTTGTTCCATGGAACTATGACTAGCGCCCAAGATTTTCTATTACCGGGAGGGTTGACCATACAGCAGGCCGCTGCACACATCCACCTAGATGTGGAAGATCTAGCTGTTCTCCAACATATATACTTAGACCTAGTCAACCACGGTATACAAAGCCCCCACTTTATACAAGCCCTTGAGTATGTTCTAAATTTCGGTGGTATGTAAGTCATCGATTCCAATCCGATATTTCTTTTTTTTTTTCGGTATGCCGCTCCGCGAGCAGAGCGAATGAACATAAATCCAACCTAATATCATGAATATCCTTCGCCCGTTATCTCCTCATCTTCCTATTTATAAGCCACAGCTTACTTCGACGTTTCCAATTTCCCATAGAATCTCCGGGGCTTTCCTAGCCACTATAGTTTTGTTTTTTTATCTTCTTTGTCTGAAAATAGGTTTGATTTGCTTCACCTATGAGAATTTCTACCAATTCTTCTTTTTTTCATCAAAGCTCATCCTAATCTCCGTCGAGATTACTGCCTTAGCCCTGTCCTATCATCTGTATAATGGGGTTCGTCATTTATTGACGGATTTTTCGGGATTTATCTTTCTTAGAATTGGCCGAAAAAGAAGCAACGCTATGGATACCATGACCGATCACCATCGATAAAGAAGAATCTTTCTAAATCACTTCGGGTCAGCGGGGCCTTCAAGCATCCGAAATACGCCGGGGTTGTAAATGACATAGCGTTCCTGACGTACTGGAGTTATAACATTTGAATTTCTCTTACATTCCACGTTCCCGAAATGGATCCTATCAAATATTTCACATTTTCTATGATCATCTCTATTTTAGGTATTCGGGGAATCCTCCTTAATAGACGAAATATTCCTATTATGTCAATGCCAATTGAATCAATGTTATTAGCTGTGAATTTGAACTTTTTGGTATTTTCCGTTTCTTCGGATGATATGATGGGTCAATCATTTGCTTCATTGGTTCCAACGGTGGCAGCTGCGGAATCTGCTATTGGCTTAGCCATTTTCGTTATTACTTTCCGAGTCCGAGGGACTATTGCTGTAGAATTTATTAATAGCATTCAAGGTTAAACATGACTCCTAGAGAATTACCAAAATACGAAGTTCTCTTCTCCAGACTCTAACGAATCTGTCTTGAATAACCTTTCGTTCTCTTCTTTCTTTTTTATTTTTACTTGGTTGGCAGGGTCAGGGCCTTTCTCGCTGGGTGAGCGCATCCGATTCTAAAGTCCTTTCCTAAACCACTTCCCGTTCAGTTGCTGAAAGATAGAGATAAGCTTTCTAAATGAGATTGAGTTCCACGAATATGCAGGCTATAAAGATGTTATTTGCTGCTATTCTATCTATTTGTGCATTAAGTTCGAAGAAGATCTCAATCTATAATGAAGAAATGATAGTAGCTCGTTGTTTTATAGGCTTTATCATATTCAGTCGGAAGAGTTTAGGTAATACTTTCAAAGTTACTCTCGACGGGAGAATCCAGGCTATTCAGGAAGAATCGCAGCAATTCCTCAATCCTAACGAAGTAGTTCCTCCGGAATCCAATGAACAACAACGATTACTTAGGATCAGCTTGCGAATTTGTGGCACCGTAGTAGAATCATTACCAATGGCACGCTGTGCGCCTAAGTGCGAAAAGACAGTGCAAGCTTTGTTATGCCGAAACCTAAATGTTAAGTCAGCAACACTTTCAAATGCCACTTCTTCCCGTCGCATCCGTCTTCAGGACGATCTAGTCACAGGGTTTCACTTTTCAGTGAGTGAAAGATTTTTCCCCGGGTGTACGTTGAAAGCTTCTATAGTAGAACTCATTCGAGAGGGCTTGGTGGTCTTAAGAATGGTTCGGGTGGGGGGTTCTCTTAAGAATAAAGAAGATGAATAGAATCTAATTCATGTTCATGCTAACAGAAGAGCGGATCCAATACCAAGACGACTTCTTTCGCTTTACTTTTTGACCTTGAGTTGAGGAAACTGGCTAACTCTAAGACTTGCTCACTCGATTACACGGACACGGACTCAGGTATGAAATCTCTCCCCGGGATTGGGATAGGAAAGGAAGGCAGAACAAAGAAAACCGCAAAGAAGGTAAACTCTATCCAATGAAACTCCTAGGGCTTCGCAAGGTATTACGGCTGGCAGGGAATTTTCACTCGCAGGAAAGATCTTCACTGGAGATAGGAACGAGGCTATTCGACTACCAAGATTTTGGGTTGAACCAATAGCAGGAGTTGACCCCTAAGCTATGGGAGTTTCAAGAGCCAGGTGACTTCGGAAAAGAGGTTAGGAGAAGGCAGGGGAATTCACACTCGACTAAAAACAAAAAGTCTAGGTGGGATATACCAAATTCCAATTCTGAGAATGTCTTTCCAGAAGAGTATAGGACTGACAAAACAACCTCAACCGAAAAATAACCAGCCGAAACCAGAGAAGCAGGGGCTAAGGTTAACCCAACCTCGAAGAAAGAGGTTAGAAAGTACGAACTAAAAGCCGATAGTTAAGTAGATGTAGCGGAGGATGTTGGAGCTGATCCCGATTCTGTTGATGAGTGGAAAGAATCCCCTACCTCCGATAAGGGATAGGAGAGAAGATGTTGCCAATCTGGATTACACCTTTGGCAAGGTAGGACACAGAAGCTCTTGGAGAGGAAAGCCTAACTCATGAGCTGAAGGCAGATCAGTTCCGATCGAAGGGACTTGGTAACTCAATCGAAAGGAATGGATTCCAAACAAAATAAAGATTTTTTAGCTTTTAGCAAGGAAGAGAAAGCAGAAGCTGATGCTAACTCAACCGAATAAGGAGAGGTTTTAGGCGGAAGAAAACAGCTCGGCTAACAAGGGTTGCAGTTGAACTATAGACAAACAGCTCTAGCTGGAAAGGGGGATAAGCTCGACAAAGACTTCGAAGGAAAGGAGGTAACCAGCTACTAGACCGAAAGGAAGGGGGTTTACCAACAGATCAATAAGTAGTTGAGGGGGGAACTGGTCCTACTACTGAGCCAGGATCAAACTCTTCCTTTCCGGTTACATTGGCTTGGCCTTTTGGACAAGCAGATAGCACATGACCAAAAGTTTTTACACCCATGAGCTAAGGCACCACCCCTCTTTCCGACCCGGATTGGAAGAATTGTCCACATACTGAGGTTTTGGGTCTTCATGAGTAGTTCTTGTCGACGATCCCTTGAAGTTTTCTCCTTTGTTAAGCCGGCTTTCGCCCCTGACAAAAGACTTTCCCTGGGGTTGGGACTCTTTGGGCAGGACTAGTTGCTTCGATTCCACTCATGTCAGCTCATAACTTCGCTCCTCGATCGCTTTATCTTTCTAGTGATGCGGGAAGGGAATGATAATTAGACTCCTATAGCAGTTCGGGAGCATCGGCATCTATTTGGTAAAATATAACGACCTGATCTCTTTGCTTTCGATGGCTGCTCGGGGCAAAGGGCTGAAACATGGTGGAAATGCGAATATGATCGATCCCGGCTCATAAGAAGTACGGAGGTTCTTGTAAGTTGGGTCAGCAGTTCCAGTGACTCAAGGAATAGGGCTTTTTGGCACTGTTGAAGTGATTGGCGGAAATGCCCTTGAGACGAGAATCCCGTTGAAATGGAAAGTCCTTGGTCTACATACATTATACATTAGTAGTAGGTTACGCTCCTATTATTGAAAAGGAGTTATCCTCCTCAAAATCCTTCCCCCCTTGTTCGAGTTGGCTTAAGCCCGAATCCATCCTTACGGAAGAAGGGTGGGATATCGGCTGCGAGAGAGAGTCCTTCTTGTTCACCTCCGCCTCCCGACGCTGCTGACCCCTACCGGGACCTTTGACCTTTATTCGCTACAAGATAAGACTGGTAAAAAATTATAGTTCGTTGCACTCACCCTTCGTTTCTGTTAATCATTCATGACCCCTGAATGGAAGATAAAAGACTTTACTAAGCAAGCTGTCTGTCGGTCCCCGTTGGGTAATTGTGTCAACAGAGGCAAGGAGTACCACTGGACTATCCCACTAGCGATCCTACTTCAACGACATTCTCGTAATACGTAAAAAAAGTATCCCGATCCTGTAGGAGTGACAGCCGTAGTTCCGATCGATGAAGATCTTTATTCTTAAAAGAAAGGGCAAGCACCGAAACACAGGAATGAGAAAAGAGAGGCTTTACTTGACGAGTAGACCTTTAGGTGCTGTCTACGAACACCACCCGCGAACATCAAAGTGCGGTATCTTATCGAACCGATGACCTGGAGAAAGCAGAAAAAAAAGTCCTAGGCAGTAGACTTTCCAACGGCAGACTCTCTGGCAGCAGAGATTAGGAGACAGCAGATGTGGTATCATATAAATCATCCGATTCCGTAGCAGAACCCGACCTTGGAATTTCATGTGTTAAGCATAAAACAAGTCTTCCTTCTCTTATGAAATTGAAATTGATAGAAAAATGTCCTGCCTGAGAAAGAGGGAAGTCTTCTCTCTTTCCTGAATAAATGAACTGATTGACCAACTTCAAGTGGTCTAAAGGCTGCAGCTCTTAGATGGCCTTCTTGGGAATAGGCATGAAGCCAATCTCTCCTTTCTCCGGTGAATAATAAGTGAATAACCCTTCTTTGTCCAGTCATTTCATCCAGGTAGGGAAATCCAGGACATACATACAAGGCTTGAATGAGATAAAACGGATGACTAGCGATGTCTCATATGTCAGTAGCAGGTTTGAGTTAATTCTTAAAAGAGTTTGACCTCGCAACTCGTTCCTTTCCAATCCGCCCACTCGACTTCTTGTATTTAAAGCGATTGGAGTAGATACACCAATCCGCCTACTCGACTCTTCACTGGCAATCGACTTATCGGTCTCACCTAGCGTAAAAGAGAATCCCTTTCGTTCACCTTTGGATCTGAAATGGTACCTTTTGGGAGATTCTTCCCCGTCCGTGGTAGGAATCGAGCCAAGCGCTACTTTCAGGCTCTACTAACAGAATTCCCGGCTGTTAGTCATCGCTCTGTGAAGGAGTGGGCGAATAAACATCCGGCAAAGGCACAGCTAGCGCACAGGAGGCGTGGTATCCTAAAGGTTGCCCAGCCACGAAACATCTTTGATATTCCAGGCAAGCGCAGAATTAACTATACTTGAGGCGAACGACCTATCGAACAATAAAAAACTAAAGGCCGGTAGCCGACTTTAAGTCGTAGCAATATGTCACCTGATTGCCAACTAGTCGATCTAACGGTTTAAGTTGATCGAAGGTACCATCGACTGGTAATCTTTGAAGAACTTTAGCAAGCCAATCATGAACTGGCTACAATAACCGTTGATTGACATAGTTACCTGTTGCAAACACCCTAAAGCGTCTATAGTTATAATCCCTCCCTATATTGGAATGGAACGACCTATGTTGTAACGGAGGAGAGAAGGTGAACCAGCTTCCTTTGGTCGCCTCTCCCGTCTGGTCGAGTAGCTTTCGCTCCTTCCTACTTACTTTATTATAATATAAGCGGCTACGTGGCCCATTGGGAGCTTTTTAGTCATAGTGGGAGCTTTCGGAAATAACTTTTAAGGTCAAGATCATAGGAAGGGAGAAGATCTTTTTTAAAAGAAGACGATTCCAAAAGAAACTCAAAACGGAGAATAGGATGCCTTAAAGGTAAATGCCCATCCAGTCGAACATAATTTCAAAAAGTTGAAAGCTTTCTTTAAGGTAGTAGTGAGTGGTAAGTGCTTCTATGTCCTTCCATAGTCGTGAGTAGGATCCATAGGCGGTAGGTAATGGGTTGCAGGCCCTAGCCCCAGGCCCTTTTTTATTCTATGCGTGATCTCTACTCTATATCGACACTCTATTTGCTGTGCAAAACTTCTTTTCTTCTTTGAATGAAGAAAGCTTTAGGACTGATTCCCTTCCTCTTTCTGTGGAAGAAGCGGTGAAAGTCTTTTCTGTTACAGTCAGAGTTGTTGAGGTTGAGTAAATAGAAGCTCTGGTCCTATCTGCTGCTATTGATCTACAACCGCTGTTTTAAATATCTGCTGTGCAAGTGCAATATCCACTCCTATCTTTAGCTGGATTCTAACCTGTCAAGGAAGTGAAGTGAGCCGGAGGTGATAGAATAAGTTGTGAAAGAATCCGTTTAGAACGTATCCGGCAGATCCGCTTCTTTTTCGGATCCCCGAAATAAGGGTTTTAGCGCCTTCAGCTCCATCAATAGAGATAGATGCCCCTCTTCGAGCTGCTCCGCCCGGCTACCGATTCTATATCTAGCTATACCTTTCCCTGCCTTAATCGGTGTAATGTTTACCTGATATATATCATAAGCTGTCCTTCTTTCTTATAGTACTTTAGATATATGGGATAGAGGTGGTTAGAGTTATAAGGTTAGCGAGGTTCCTGCTATGGTGAAGTGAAAGTCACTGAAGGCAGAAAGGGAAAAAGAATTCGATTTTGATGTCCGCAAAGCTCCCCTTTCTCTCTCTTCCCCGTCTTTCTTTACTTGGACAACTGTATAAAGAAAGAAGGAAATTTTCTTCTTTTTTTCGAGACTTGACTGCCCTATTTATTATTAGCCCAACCTTGCCATCCCTTATTGGTTAGACAATCAGTCTCCTCCTCCAGATGTTCTCGCTTGAACAAGGGCATTATCTCCATACAAAAACTAGCCCTAGATCTTGAGATTCTTCTTCGCTAGCAGATTCTTATTATTGACTTCTTCTTCCAGAAACAATAGAAGCAAGGGTTGCGGTACTCAATTAAATCGAAGGACCTATCGATGTTTTGCTTGGAAGAGGCACTAGAGGAAGTCTTCCATTCCCGTAACGAAAAGAAACTAAGATGACTCGGGCTATAAGCCATTTTAATATTAAATCGATGGGATGAAATCACTCATAAAGAGAGGAATCTTTTCCCTGCTTCTCTTAAAGCTGCTCTATTTGAATCCGCATATGGTTTTCTTAAAGATGCCTACTTCTTTCTTGCCGTGGATATGTATATACTATTGCCTCGAAATCTGACAGCTGCTTACTCCTTCTTTTCTAACCGCTGCTTTCCTTCCCCTATGCTTGAATGCAGAAAGCCGACACCGCTCTTTGCTTAGCTTATTGGCTGCTAGCTCTCTTAGCTGCTTCCTGCGTCTACGACGATTTTCTTACTGCTCGTCGACTGACACCGGTACATAGAACTAGTCCGTACCGCTTCAAAGCGATGCGAGTTGTTTCGAGTCTCAGAAAAAGAGCCTTGTGAGTGGGAGTCTGTGTTGTGCCAGAAAAGGCGTATTAAGTAGGTGATTCCCTTTTTTCGTATAGAAAGAGAGAGTCGGAACTTTGGGGACTACCCTTAAAGACGGATAGAATTTCAGGAACCGCTTAGTCTCATCGAAGCTATGAAAGCCCTGGCCGGTCAGCCCGAAGGCAGTCTTTTCTCTGCCTTGTCTTATCATCTAATAGGGCTACCTCAACTCTGATACGGTAGAACTCTTGAGAGGCAACCCTAAAGGCATGAGCTCACGAGGAAAGGGATCTCTCTGCCTTCGAAACCAAAATAGGTAGGCCCAGCATGCACACTGGCAAGGTCTACACGCCGTGGAACTATGGCGAACATAGTTCTTAATCCTATTTCACCTACTACTTGTATCCCATATTTCAAGCAAGGTAGCGTTAGCTATCCTAGGAGATTGAAGCAATGAAGGAAGTAAGAACTCTAAACTTTCTCTTTAGGTATCCCCCTCCGTTCCCTGCTGTTCACGTAGAAGACTTTCCTGTAGGTCTTCCCCAATCCCCATCTCGGTGAAAAGGATGGCTTTACGAACCAAGAATCCACCATGGAGTTGTGCTTGGCTGGCATCAAGGTACTAGGTATAAGTATAGTGGAACAGACCTATCACGAATCCAGTAGACTCCCGTTGCACTGCTTCTTGTGGACGCCATTGAACAAATCCCAGCAGCGATGGGAGGGTAGCAACATGCCTCAGTTCGAAATTAAGACAATTAGGCAGACTATCAATACTTTTGAAGTAAAAAATAGCTGTGTTGGTGAGAATGTTATCGAAGCGGCTGAGGGGGCGGGGAAAGCCCCTTGTTCAAGCCCGATCGATTAGACCTAGCCGCTTCAAGAGTGGAATCGGCAAAGAGTATATAGCGTACGAGGACCCGATTTAATTTGAAATAATGAGTGCGAGTGGGAAAGGGTAACCGGTAACCTAATAGGGTTTTATACCTCAACGACTGATAGCCAAAAGGCTAAGCCGGGTCTCCCTAGCGAGTAGAGAGAGAGGCTAATTTTTTTGCAGATTGGATGGCAAAAGCTGCTTGTGAGCAGATCCAGAATTAGAAGCAATTGTCACAGGTTATAAAGTAATCCATCTGTTGATGATATTTTAGCAGTGAAAAGATGTGTTCGAAGCAAAGAGAAGAATAAGAATTGATCGAGAACTAATAGAGAGCATGGACAGCTTAGGAATCATAACAGAAGATACCGCCAGGAAAGAAAGGATGAAAGCTAGCAGAGGAATTCCCCTCTACTCTAAAGGGCTTTCGGGGACAGTTTCACGATCTACGACAGCAACTTAGGAAGCAATAGAAGACTTCAACCGCTGGTTCGCTTGCACCAATCGACTAAGCTAACAAGCAGATAGGCAGGGAACATGCAGTTAGTTTGGTGAAGGAAGAATCCGTTGCTCTTTAGGCATACCGTCCAATCCGAGAGGTGACTAATAAAAGAATGAGAACGAATGCTTAGCTGCGGTTAGAAATCCAGATGCCATTGATTGAACTAGATATGCTAGATCCGGGGATAAGAACTTACCTTAACAACTTCCCTGAAGGAAATCTTTAATTACCTGTCTTACCTGAAGGCGAGGTTAAGGAGTTAAGGTTATTGGACTTACAGGCCTTAAACCTCTGCCTTGTTTCACCATTGTATCGGCAAAGGTTGAATTTCCTTTGGCTTGAGGTGGAAAAATATCTTAGCCCTTAGATCTCGTACGCTTTCCATTCCCATCGGGAGCACTAGAATAAACTGGAGTTTTCTATCTTCCATTCAAGAGTGATTCTCTCTTTTCCCAGGTCCTAAAGAATCAGCACTTCATCCATGGACAATCTCTTTCCTTGGTTTGACAAGAATAAGAATCTTATTCACTAAAAAAGGCAAATGGTCAGCCCACCATTCAATTTATTAACACGTAGCCGGGAAAGACTTTCTTTCTAGAAGGGTGCTATGGCTGAGTCAGGTATACTGGTTTTGGCTTGGTTGGATTGATTGAAGTATGGTTTCTCTTTCTTTTCTTCCCCTTTTTATATTTATAGTAGTGAGTTTATATTACTATTCAGTTTAGTCTTTCCATTCCATCTCCATTCAATCACAAACAGAAATGTTAGTTTGTTCTTAAGAGTTGTATATGTTAAAAAGAATTCCAGTCTCAGAAATCAGCATAAATCAGGGTAGTAAACACAAGTAGGATCAATACCAGGTTCAAAAATATCTGATTCGAGAGGACCAGGACTAAAAAGGAATCATAGGAAAGAAATAAAATACATTGTCCCCATTAAGAAGCTATAGGATCAAGCTATTACATACCAAATGCTACTACGCGTATTGGACCAATTTCCTTTATTCTATTCTAAACAGCATATTATGCATCTATCCTTTTTAATAGGGAGAAAGAGAGGAACACTACGACTCCTAAGTAGTTCGTTCCCGAGTGCGAAAATCACTTGCTTTCCCTTAAAAACAAAGAACTTTTCTCTGCGCTCGTAACAATCATAAGTAGTAGGGTTTCTTTCTTTTACCATGAAAACATTCGAGTAAAACCAGCAGAGGAATAGTTTTTTTAGGCAGGGCGGACATTGAGAGGCGGACAAAGGAGGAGTTGAGATTGGCACTTTAGATTGCCTTTTTCCTTTAGACTTTTTAAGCACATTCCGGTCGTATAAGTTGCAGTTGCTTGGATTCGGTACGTCCATCCACTATGTACCCTAAGGCTTAGCCATATCAGGGCCCATACCCTTTGTTTGAGAATCGGAGATAGGTACTCGGACTTCCGCTAGAGGTTTTATTTTTCCCTTCGACTGCACCTTGCAATTACGGATTTTTATGTATTGGTTGAGGGACTTACCTTGTTGGAAATCTTGGATTCACCATATATAAAGAAAAAAACAATAGAAAAGAGGAATATACCTGTTTTGGGAACAGGAAGAGGTGCAGATGCAGTAGCTAGGCAACTGAGGAATTCGGCCTCATCAAGAGCACAAACAAACCACGGCATCAGGTTCAAAGGGCTTTCTTCTAAATGAGTCCTCTTCTCGGGGCAAAGACTGATTGATATTGGATTCAAAAAATCCTTCAAAAAGGGTTTATGTTCCGAAGTATCCCACTTCTGTTGATAAGAGTGGTGACCTGTGCCTGTGAAGCGAGGGATCCTGAGTGAAAGGGCAAGGGCCGGGGGAAAGAAGCAAAGAGGTGAGGTTTGGTACAATGAACACGAAATGAATCTCACTTAAGACAGATTTTATTGAAAGAAAGAAATCTACTTGCAGACCAAAGGGCAGACCTTTTTTTCTAGCCTTCTGACTTCTCTTATTTTATTTTTTGTTTAGGTTTTTTCATTCCTATCTCAGTCCTAGCTAAAGCTACAATCGGAACCTTATCCCATTGGCCTTTGATAGAAATGAGGGTTAGGCTGATCCTTAGTTTTTGAAACAACCGTTGGGGGAGAAGTAATGGGGAGTACAACATGTGTCTAATGCTCGAAGAAGAATCGCGACGTTAGCCCAGTCTTGGTTGCTTAGCTCGTGACTACCTTTCTTTCCCTGAAGGTGGTGTAATGGAAGCGCTCTTCACCGCATGCCCTTCTAAGAGATCGGTTAGAGCACCTAAGAAAGGCCGCTTTTAAGCGCACATACAGGAGCCACGTACAAACGCTTTACATCGACAAGTGGGGGCGGTCGAATCCAGTCAATAAAGTAGGGTCTTGCGTTTACTTTAAATAGAGAAAAGGAAAGAGAAAGAGCGACCTATAGCATGTTGAGAGATGGGAGGGACAACCCACGGCTAAGTGAAGTGTATCAGCTCTTTACGTCTCTAAAGCTTGCTACGGGGGAATCAAAGGCCCAACCTATTACTATTAGCGATTAGCGGCTTCTTGCGCCAAATGTTTTATCCAATTCATGTTCTTTGCTTGCTTGACCACTCCACTTTCTACATTCTTGGTCGATCGTAGGCCGTTCTTGATACAGGAAAAGGCCAAGCGGGCGCATAAGCCTCCCCTCAAACAGCTAATCCCAAAAAAGTACATAAGTATGTAGGGCTCTGCTATCGGCATCGGGTGCATTCACGACAAGAATGAGCCTTAACCTAACCGCGGGAGAATGAGATTTTCGGTGAAACAAACAAAAGGAAAAAAGAAGATAAAGTCTGTGGTCCTTGTCGGAGATGTGGTCGTTGTCCTTGTCTTCCCTGCCCTTTTAAGAGCATTTATCTAATAAAAAAAGCCAGAACTTTGGGAAGCTTTGAACCATAGGGATAGGAGAGGTCCGATCTCTTTCACTTTAGAGAAGCCTAAGGCCTAAGGGCTTTTGTTGTGGAGAGAAGGACTGAGACTTCTTGTAGGCTACCAGTGAACGTAAGACCTTCCCAACCAGTAGGATCAACTGCGAATTCCCTTCGTACCAGTGCTTTCGCCTTTACCTATAAAAGATTCTGTTAACATTGTAGATGGCACTCTCTTACCTCTTTCACACTTTAGGTCTTTTTTTTCTCTTATTCTTCATGATCTATTCTATTATATGTTCCTCAACTGAGGACAAACTTCCTTTCTGTCAGTCACCTTGCAGCTAACCATCTTCGTGTCATCTTTTCCTGAGTGGAGTTGACATGTTAGCCCGTTAGGTCTGTCTGCCGGGAAGTCAAAGCTCTCAGGGCACTGACTTTCTTATTACTGCCATTTATGCTAGCACCAATCATCAAAATAGAACAGTCAGGGGGTCAGTCCGTCGATTCAAATTCCACAGCTGATTCAAGGATCTCCTACGTATTTACGAGTCTCGAAAGATGGAATGGGGGATGGGAAGATCAATTACTATATGATTCCGGTCTCTCTTTCTAAATAGGATCATATCTTTCTATTGGCGGGCCCACGGAGCGGTTCCCTCGTCACATGTCAAACCTCGACCTATGCACAAATAGAAGAAGTCAACTCTTTCTCCCACCTATCCATCCTTCCCATGTCAGTTCTACTTTGACCTACCCTCCTCACCACCAAGAGGTGAATGAATAGGAGAATCCAAAGATTACGTCAAACAGCCGGATGGACACGAGCCCCCAGAACCAACTCAGTCACCTGATGGGGCACAATCCAATATAGCCAAAATGGAAACTGTCACCTCGAGTGGGAACACATCTCTGGGGAACGACATGGTGAGTGCTGATGCTTCTATGCACCTGGATGAGATCCAGTTTGGTTCACCACATGGGAGGGCCGAGGTTCCTTTTTTCTGACTCAACAGATGGGGGACCTACGTAGCAAGCTACTTCGGTTCCAGGGAAATATGTTGGTTTAACAGAAACAATTAAAGGGAAACCCGTTAGCTTCATCGACTACCAAATATGAATAGGTCAGTATATCGTTCCCTTAGGACATGACTCAGGGGTAGAGCAACGACAACCTATCTTGCTGCTACGAGTGCCTACTCAATAGCCGATTCTTTTCTGCTAATTTGTTTGATTTCTCGGTAATCCACATCAAGTGGAAGAAGGGTCAATCTCATCTTAGGACTTCCAACCAGTACTCGTTCCCTGTCATCGAGAGTTCTGTTACAGCCATTGCGATTGCGGGTTCTCTTCCATCCTTCTGCCAGAGAGCGAGTTGGCATGCTAAGCTAATCCTCTGTTCTTATAGATCGGGGCTGTTCAGGCATGAGCTTGACAAGCACCAGGTCACCAACATTGAATTCCCTTGGCCTTCTTCAAAAATCTGCCTTCATGCGCTTGGAAGCTTTCTCCTGGTAAGCTCTGGCAATGTCGGCATTTTGCTTCCATTCCTTAGTGAAGTTGTAGGCTCGAGGGCACTTCCCACTGTAAGGTACTGCCACTGTGTGAGGAAAGAGCGGCTGCTTGAAAGACTCGGCTTGCCTATCTTTAAGATAAGAGCAGGATTTGCCAGATTGCTTTCAAAACGAACTGCTCGGATAGGAGGCAATTGATAGCGTCTATAGTAGCGGTCCATTCGAGTCAATAGTTTCCAGGCTAGCTCCATTGCAGTCATTTACCAATTCCCTGTAAGCGATTGGGAGAAAGCTAAATCGAAATAGGCTTCGCACCTTGCTGTTGATCCTTTACCATAGGAGGTAATAAGTGTCTAGTCTCTCCCCTAGAGGGTAACATCATATTTCTAGTACGAGTGCCTAGTGGGTTATCCCTATCTGTCAACCCCTCCTCTGACTCAGTTGCCTTCCCTAGGGCAATTGGATTCTTTAAGGCAAACAGAGAGATCCTCAGTTCCTGCTTTTATCAAACCAGTGACTTTCGTTCCTGCAAGCATCGTATTTTTTTTTCTGTATTGCTCAAAAGACCGGTTGGTTGTTTCGCCTCGGGATTGGGGATTGGTTCCACTGCTCACTCATCAATTGTTCTTGCTTCAAGCAAACCATAAAGGCAAGCCGAAGATTGCGAAAAGGTAATGGAGCCCACTCTTAGGCTCCGAAAGATCAGTAGCCGCCTGGGGCTGGTGGAAGTTCCCGCAGGTTGTGGGGTCGGAGAATCTTTCTTACTGGGATGGATGCTTTCACTCAATGGGCAAGGAGCTTCATGTCACCTCCACGCTTATTCAGAAGGTGTTCGGTCTACCGCACCTGCCAGCCATATCTATTCCTCGATTATTTTGATTGAAGGTACAAGCGAGATAGGAAGGACAGGGCCAGGCCGGGAACAGCACCGCAGCGGGAACTCCCCTACCCGCCGGTCGAAGGCCATTAGTGATATGGACAAAATGAAACTTACGTGAATACGTTGTCTCCAACACTGCGTAGCTTCCATCACTTTTATGGGGGGGTGAGCGTCGTCGAGGGACATTCCCCCTACTACAAGGCCTTTGGGGGTATCCCCTCCACCTACTCATCATGGGGCAGAATCGGAACTTCCCCGAAGGAAATGTGGGTTCGTTCCTGAACCAAGGAGACATTCGTCAGCGTAGGAAGGCCGACTACGCTCTGTTTGTAAAGAAAAGGGAAGGAACAAAGGTCGTTTCATCGATTCTTCAACATTATCAATAAATAGATCGACCCATAGGATAAAGGGAATGGAAGAGACACAGGAATTGAATCTTGGATTCAACTAATTTCTGGCAATGAATGGCTGCCCGCTGACGAATGATCGATCGTGTTGCCATAAGCATTGAAATCAATGGTATGGCATTTACAGCTCGCTCTGTCAGTCTTGCTTCTTGGATGTACGATTCTATTTACTATGGAGATATCTTTTAAGGGGATTCATCAGTCTTCACTGCCTTGGCTGTAGAGCAATCACTCATAAGAGGCAGTTGTCTATTCGGCATGGAAAAGACTGAAAGCACAACCATCCATCTCAATCCAATTGCTATTCTTGCTAAAGGATCCCGTAGACTGCTTTCTTAGTTATCAAAGCAGTTTTTCTGGCTGCTAGATGTCTAAACAGGAGGGAGAAGGGGAGGGGGTTTATGAACGTTACAGAGACACTGCACTAGATGCGCATGAGGGAATGAATTGATACTCCCACACACGAATCCTATTCAACTACTAGCTCCGTCCTTGGATAGAACGATGAAAGTTCTCCCAGTAGTAATAGTAATATTACAGATATCCCAGATCTGCTCTCATCCAGCAAGCTCTCTAACACTAGTTAGCGCTAACCTCTCTACAGTAAACAAGTGAATAGACTTGCCTTCTCAGATGCGCGTAATCGTCTTCTTGATGTGGAGATTCGTCTTGGATTCCGCTTTCACTAATAGACAGATGGAATACCGAAGAAACTTTCTTAACTCTCCTTCGGGTTAAGGCTAAGGCACCTCTTCTCAATTCCAAAGGAAAGATTTGCAGTAGAGGAAGTCTTTTGGAAGTCAGGTTTGCTGCATCTGATATTACCGCGTAGTGGGCTTAAAAACCTCTCTATTAGTCAGTCAAACTAGAAAGAGTTCGCCTTCTTGCTGTGTCGTTCAGGACCGGGAAGACGATTGGACGCGGTAAAGAGGTGGGAGGGCTATATGTGCTGGATGTGGCTTCCTCACCATGACTTTCGGCATTGGCTGTAACTTCACCAAATAAAGTAAATAAGGTACGGGACGGAAAGAAGAAGAATGCATCTAAAGCTAAAGCAGAGTATGCTGAAATTCAGTCTATTGCAAATTCCATTCCTTTCGTAATGGTGGAACCCCTTTTCCGAGGTTACGAGGTAAAGGGGCAAGGCTCCTGCCAAGCTAAAAAAAAGGCGAAAAACGGCCAGTTTCGCGCGCCACAACAGCCGTTTGCAAGGCCTTTGCCCATGAGACCCTCGCTCCTGCCGTTTTTGCTTCAGAAATGATGGTTCCTGGCGCGATTTGATGGATTTTTCTCACAGGACTTGAAAAAGGTTCGAAATTTAGTTCCAAAGAAAGGGGAATTGATTGCTAATAGCTGGAATCAGACTTTGACGATAGCTTCAAGCGAAGAGCATTCACTTTCCATTGAAGAGGAAGAAATGCTTGCAGTTCGAAGTTCCGATCCCGGTTTAGCTGGACTCGTACCTGTCTCTTCCTTATCTGTCCGAAGAGAGGTGGCTAAGGGTTCCTCATGGAAGTATACGGTTTCTGCTTAACCGGTCAGGTCAGCTCGCCCGGGTTTTTCCCAAAAACTAAAGAGCAAGGCTAACCGGCCTTTTACTAAAATGGCTTTCCCAAGAGCTAACACAACTCTTTGATTTTATGGTACTTCCTGGTAAAGCGAAACGATTACTCGAGACACTAGCTCTCTAAATGTTAGTCGCTATCTTTGATGAAGTACCGTAGAAGCGGGTTCTCTCTTCCTTTATGGCGGAACCAGACAATCTGCCTTGACTTGGATAGAGCGGAAGCATAAGTAAGCGGCATGAACCTTGTTGATCAGCGAAGGATATAGCTAAAGAAATACCTGCATCTGGCTTTAATTCGGACTTAACTAACCCGGGTTATCTGAGCTAGCAAATATTTATAGCGCAGGCTGACCGGCAACAGAAAGAGAGGCTCCTCGTGGGAAGGCCACTAGGACCTTCTTTTCCTATACGTACGTCATTTCTTTGAGAGAGAACGCAGAAAACAGGCCGAAAAGGAGACAGGGATTTAAGTCGATAGAGCCCGCTGGAAGAATCGGGATAGCTCGCAGAGAAGACACGAGGGTATTATTCTAAAATAAATTTATTCTTCTTCGTTCTTCTAGCATTTCAAAAGGTCTGCGTGAAAAAGTAATTTCCAAATGTGGTGAAAAGGCTGTGCCCTTCTTCTTCAGGTATGACTTTCCCAGCAAAACAGATCCTCGCCTATTTTCCTCTTTTGTTTTCGCCCCTGTCTTACAGACCAACTAGCGCACTCGCATCTCTCTCTTGTGAGGCGTGCCCTGCCCTATAGATGAGTTAAGATAGAAAGATATCCGTTAATGTGTCTTTTCTTTAGCGGGTCTATGTGAAGCCCTAGTGAATCGCATAGGAAGGATATTTATTTACCTCCATGAAAGGGAAAGTCCAACGCTTCAAAAAAAGAATGTTGTGAGCCGCTTTTTTTACGCTCAACGCTAGGTAAGCTATGCTTATTCATCCGTACCATTTATAAGGGCGGAGGGTGGTTTTTAGTAGGCATAGGCTGGATCATAAAGGATAGAATTCCTGCCATCGGTTAGAGCGGCTAGCCCGAGACCGGGGGATATAGCTCCAAGCCCAGCTTTCGAAGCACGTGCCGCTGGCGCTTTCTTTCATTTAAAAGAGATTCGCCTTCTTGCTTAAGTTCGCGAATCCTTTCTTGT
>CATIWM010021377.1:0-7500 GCA_949671775.1 Mallotus repandus | reverse complement strand
TAGAGCGTTTTTTTTATGACCGATAGAAATGGAAACTCTTTTGTTATATGCCCTATACCCACCAAATTTCTTTGGTAGATCCTAACACGAATTAAATTATGTACACAATGAGGATCACAATCATTGATACAGTTTGGGTATCAAGCTATCTTATTATCAATCTATTTACAAAAAAGCCTTCGGTGTAGTGATGAAATTGTGATACATAATCAATTCTATTTGTTTTTGTTTATTACTAAAATGAATCGAATCCTATCAAATCTTGATATTTTTCCTTTGAATTACTCATATATCCTATGAATTTTATTTCGCACCGGAAACTATTCTAGGAGAAGTTCGAATCCGTTCCGTTCGGATATTGATCGGTCTTGGTTTGACATGGTTTACGCGTTACTGGTTTCCGGAAGAGTTAATATCTCCATTAGCTAAACCCTTTCTTACCCTGCCTTTGGACTCGTATTTTGTTTGTACACAATCAACGGAGGCCTCCCCGACATATGTTGCAACGTCTTCAATAGCATGCTCTTACTTCGTCTTTCCTTTAATAAGTCATCAAATTTGGTGCTTTTTTATCCCCAGTTGCTATGGGGAACAAAGGACGAAATACAATCGATTCCTCCATTTAAGTGGTTCTCGCTTCTCCTTGTTCCTGTTCCTAACTCCTCCCCGGGTAGTTCCCAATGTTTGGCACTTTCCATACTTCGTGGGTGCAACATCAACAAATTCGCTCATGATCAAGTTACAACCTAAGATCTATGACTATATTATGTTAACTGTTCGTATTTCGTTCATTCCATCGGTATGCTCCCAGGTACCTGTAATTGTGATCCGTTTGCCAGAACCGAGGGGTCTTTCTGTGGAAACCCCCACGAACAATCGTCGTTTTTTGATGGTTTTTCCGCTTCTCACAGCTGCTCTTTTCACACCTCCGGATATCTTGTGCCAAATCGTCGCCCGTTTCCTTATTTCTTTGATAATAGAGTTGGCTATCTTTGTGGCATCGATTATACAAGTTCGTGAAGAGGGCTGGACGAGTGGAATGAGGGAGAGCGGCTCGATCGACAAAAAAGAAGAGTAGCCCCCCTAGAACCTGGCAAAGTAACTATCAATGAATTCCCGAGCAATTCTCAACCAACATATGCGATTCATCCCCGTAAAGATTATAACACACAGAAGACTCCTTACCTTAGGAGCGGGATGAGTGATACATCCGGCGAGCGCCGGTGAAGAACGCAAGCAAAGCTGAGCTTTTCGGAGCGAACCAATCTTCCGTACCGACCCCTTTACTCTCTCTCTATAAAAAAAAGCTTGCGGGAAGCGCGAAGAGCTAAGCCACTAATGTCGTGGCGAAGGTTATACCTCAGAAAGTCAGCGAAGAAGCCCACTACGCGGTTTCATATGTGTTATATCCTTTCGATCGAGCGACAACTTCTAAGGAAGGCTTTCATTCCCCTTTGAAAGAAGTAAAAAAAAAAGAGCGCTAAGGAAACACCAATGGAGAGAGAGAAGGTTGCAGAAGTTCTTCTAGATCTCATGGAATAAGGCAGAATTAAAAAAAACTTTCCATCTCTTGCTTTCATAGAAAAAAGAATTTAGGAGATGAAATCCTGATTACATTACCGCAGGCCAAAGTGAAATGAGCAAGCCAGAGAAAAGAAGCGTTGAGATAATATACCTTTCATCCTAATCTCATCTACTGAAAAAGGGGGCCCTCTTGATCACCTGAAGAGATTTTTAGGCAGAATTGGCAAAATTATTACCGTGAGGATTGAGCTGCCAAAAGAGATTATCCTCCATTTTTTGGGCTGGAAGATAAGATTTATGCAGTCCATAAAAAAAAAGTATTCAGAAGCCATATGCTCTTGGACGGGCAGTTGAATAGGGGGAGAAATCCTTTTTTCTCCTTCATATTGAATGTAGTCTATCACTTTGAGGTTATGAGAACCTTGTGAATTGATATAAATTATGGCATGCATCTCTGAGGAGAGTGGCACGGCCAAACATCATCCCAGAAGCGAATCAGCTTACCATTGCCCAACAAAAGTCTAGCCCAAGTTCTGCCTGAAAGTCTCTCTGTACCAAATAATACCTTTCTAGATGCAGGATATTTAAGAGGTGGGTTGGTCAATCCATTTTTTCCATTAGAGAGGTACTTAGCAGCAAAATAGAAGCACCATGGCTTTTTTTCTTTTTTTTTTTCCTTTGGAAATCTCCATAGCCACTTCATAAGAAGGGCTGGCTTGGTTGAAGTCCACCTCCTTCGTTAAGGTGATTGAAAAAATCCAGACCATAAAAAAGATTTCATTTTTTGTATGGGATGTTAGTAAGGATGAACATGACGAGGTCTTATTGCATTACTTTTTTTTTAATTCAAACATATCTATCTCAATCTTGTGGCAATTTCCTCTTCAAATCACATCAAGATGAACTTTGAAGGAATAGGGAAGGCTACTCTAGGAATTCGGATTATGGCGGGGTCATAAAAGATGGCAATGGTGCTGTCATGTGGAATTGAACAGGTCTCCTCTAGGAAAAGAAAATTCAACCTTTTAAAAAGAAGAAACTCTCCTGCATGGCCATAGTTTTGTCCAAACTATTGATTTTTTTTTCAAGTCATCATATCAAACAAAAAGGGGTTCTCTTAACATGATTAGATGGGCGAATGGTAATAATCAAGAACCTTGGCGCCTATGCTTTATCCTGAAAAAAAAAATTATTCAATATATGTTGAGTTAAAATTCATCATGTGAAGAGGGAAGCGACTCATTTAGCCGACCGTCAGGCTAACTTGGGTGTTAGGCTGCAGTCTTGTAGTCAGTGGATGGGAGGTCTTCCCTTCCATTCCAGAAGAGATTTCTATTTCACTCTTTTTCCCACTTATCATCTCTCTGTGGGACTTGTTCCATCTTCAACTCAGCGCTTTATATTTATAGATAGGCATTTTTATTGAGAATGCTTTAAGGGCCCGCCCACCTTACCTTAAAAAAAAGTAGCCGAAAGAGCTCTCACAAATAGAATTTGAGTACCACGGAGAAAAGCTAGCTGGATAAACAAGACAGGGATCGCCCGCTCGGCAATGCTACCTTGGGGAGGAGACAAAACACTTTAATAAAACATTTAAACTCATATTAATAAGCTTTTCCGATATATGAACAAGATTACTATAGAAGAGTTGGTGAATATTGTTTTGACTCATAGCTCTAAGATGACTAGCATGAATGAGCCAGCTTCAACACCACCTAGACTCTTAATCATAGACAGACTTGCACTGACCTCAACATAAAATAAAAGGATGAACCTGGTCTGTCTATTTGTACGCATTGGCTTAACTCACTCCCCTAGACACTGCAAAGAAAAGAACACATAATGAAAACTGCCTGGTAAGGGCTGTACAAGGGAACGAGAAAGGGGTTTGATAAGAAAGAGTTTGGGAATGTCCTGCTTAGTTAACAAACATTGAGTTTAGGGTCGGGGCAGCATGGATACGAGGCTATTGAAGTGAAGTTTGGAATCATTGTGGTTTTCTATCTGAAGATTACCAAATCACCAAGGCCTTTCAGCGATTCGACGCGCCCCCCCTAAGCTAGACGACCTGACCTCAGAGAGAATAGAATGAGTCGCCCTAGCCTTAGTCTTACTAAGAGTTTGAATTGCTCTGTAGGATAGTAGGGCGAATGAATTGCATTAGTGCGATTTGGCTAGCTGAATCGCCCAGCGAACAAATCGCCTCCTTGCTATCTTAAAAAAAGCGGACCCGCGCGAATCGCGTCTTCGATCTTGCATATATGCATTAAAAATAGAATATATATTTTATTATCAATATATTTATCAACCAGGTCAACTGACGCCAGCATCACCACTACGGAAACGAAATTTCCTTAGTCCTTTTTCTGTGAAACAAAGCCAAGCCTTTTCCGCCTTCCACTTTGGTTGGACGGTAGTTCCGGGAGCCAGTAGCGGTAACAGGTCGAGGGATATCAAAGAGAAGGTGCAGTTAGTCAAGCCTACAGTTCGAATACCGCGGTTAGTCAGTACGGCAAGTAGAAAGGCAAAACCAAAATTCCTTACTCTTTGTAGAAAGGAAAAGAAGTAAGCTAGACGATGACTTTCTGTCATAGGAAGTAGGCACCAGTTCCGGTAGTGGTTACGGTAAGACTGCTTTGAAAAGAGAAAAAACTCCTTGCTTCATTCTTTTTTGTATAAGTTGGCTTAGGGAAATACAGAGACAGAAGGTAGGTCGGCTAGTCTGGTGCCGAAGTGCACTTGGGAAAAAAGGGAAGCTTGGCTTAGAGAATAAATCCGCGCCCGTCACGGTAAGCGGGTTCTTTCTAGGACTGAACTATCTAGGACTGATACTTCCAAATCCACCATAGAGCAATAGCAAATAACTCCCCCCATTTAGACTGAAATTCCAAAGAGTTGACCTGAGTTAAATTGTAAATCAACCATCCCTTAAAATCAAGAACCTGGCCATTATTCAACACCTCATCATGAGCTAAAGCAGTCCAAATCTGAGATGCTGCAGTACAATCACGAAATAGATGGACAAGCGATTCCTCCTCCTGATGGCAAATCGGACAGAGAGAATCATTCGTAAAACCCCGGCGCACTCTTTCCACATTACACATCACCCTTTCATGATTGACCATCCAGAGGAATGAACGGATACGCTGAGGAACAGACAGCTTCCAAATCACTTTCCAAACTCGACTATCAGACCCGACCGTCGCCAAGCGTTGGGAAAGATAAGCTGTTTTAACGGAGAAAAGTCCATTCGTTGACAACCCCCAACACAGGCTATCTTGCTGAGTCGATCTTGGCCTTAAAATGCAGCAAGCATATTGAGAATCTCGGTCGGAAGCAGGTTCCGCAATACTGCCCAGTTCCACCCCATATCTTGAACCCAATAATCAGCTACCCTCTTGTATTGCTCAACCAAATTTATCTCCACTAAAGCCTTCGACAGAAGGGGGTAAGGTTGTAACCAACAGTCCATCCAAAATAGAGTAGACCTGCCATTACCAACCTTAGCACGCACCCCCTTATTAAGGATGGGAGAAGCCTTCACCAGTCCCCGCCATAAAGCAGACGCCTGTGATTTATCCTTAAAGCCAGCAACAGTTCGCTCTGACCCAATATATTTCTTCCCTAACACCTGCGCCCATAAACTGTTAGGTTCTGTAATCAAACGCCACCCTAACTTTGCAAGAAAAGCTAAATTTGTCTGTTGAAGATTCCGGATTCCCCAACCCGCCATAAGCTTTCGGCATAGACACCGTTTTCCAATTAATAAGGCTAGTTTTGCGAACTTGCTCATTATTTCCCCATAGGAACGATCGAGCCATTCTCTCTACTTCCTTGCAAACTGATATAGGAAGGGCCACAGTTTGCATCGAATAACATGGAATGCTAGTAATCACCGATTGAACCAAAGTAGCTCTCCCAGCAAACGAGAGGGATTTCGCCTTCCAACCAGCAAGACGAGCAGCTACCCTGTCCAAAACATGCTTGAAAGAGCTGTTAGTTATCCTACCATGAAGGGAAGGCATCCCCAGATACATACCAAGGTCAGTAGTTAGCGGAATACCCGACATGCTAGACAACTGATTAGCAAGAGAATTCTCCACATTGCGACTTACATACAGAGAAGATTTTGAGAAATTCACCTTCTGTCCCGAGATATTGCAAAAGATATTCAAACAATTTAGCATGACTTGCATCTGTTTAGTCGAGGCTTCACCGAACAGGACCATGTCATCAGCAAAAAATAAGTGAGACAGCTCGGGACCACCACGGGCAATTTTAAGAGGAACCCAACTCCCATCTTGAACAGCACTATGAATGAGATGGCTCAATCTCTCAATACATAACACAAAAATATAGGGGGAAATCGGATCCCCTTGGCGAATCCCTCTAGAGGGAGAGAAATTTTCCAAAGGCTGCCCGTTCCAAATCACCGACATAGAAGAAGACGTGATACATGCCATAACATTGCGAACCCACTGCTCATCCAGCCCAACTTCTTCCAACGTGCTTCGAACAAAATTCCATGATAGCCTATCGTAGGCTTTCTCTAGATCAATCTTGAGAACCATGTATCCTTTCCCCGATCGTTTAGAATGGAGATAGTGAATAACTTCCTGGAAAATCACAATATTGTCTGAAATTTGACGCCCTGGAACAAATGCTTCAAGGCTGTACTTCCTTGGTCCCGATCGGCCGTTACCAGTAGCAGGAGATTTCCTAACTACAGGACCCGAGTCATCTTCTTCCCATCCTAGTGGCTAGGCACCTGCCAAGCAATGCCTTGTGCGTTCCCCATCCATTAGCAGTTGGAAGAGCAGAACTGGGACATCTAAGCCTGGAACCGCAAGTCAAGCCCTTAAGTAAGTCCATCTATTTCCGACTATCGATCTCACTCCAGCCGAGTCCAATCCGAAAAAATAAATTTCATCTGGTGCTGGCTATTCATCTCAATCTCGTGCCTCTAATGGCCATGGAGCCCATGCACCTAAACTCTCAGATCCAAGTCATGTCATGCTGACCCAGCCAAGCGCTAGAAACCGGTAGGGGAGGCCACGGGAGCAAGTAAACCAATGGAGGCCCCAGATTTCTCTTTTTCCGAGCCCACCGGCATCTTCCTCTCCGTATCAAAATGCTTGTTCTACTGGCCGGCTAAGCTAACGAGAAGCCTCAATCAGGGTTCCGAAACGATAAAATTCATCCTCTGCTCGCCTCCCAGCCAATACTGGATACAATGAGTTATTGCAATGCTGGGCCATCAATAAAGGAATTCGAGGAAGGTGGAGCAAGTCGATACCATTCTCAATCTTCCGAAGTAGCAGCAACCGAACCTGGGGAATGAATGCACTCCAAGTCCTCATCTCTTCTTTCTGCATCCGGTCGGATGGAAGGAACGGGAGCCCCATTGGCGAAGTATTCTTCTACACTGGCTGACCCCAGCTCACTAATAAAAGTAAGGAATGCCCGGACCCACGGGATCTAATGCTGGACCAAGGCGATTAACGGAAGCTTAATGAAAAGGAACAGGGAGAAGTGGTCCCGGGACCGGATAGAGGCGAATAAGAATCCAATTCCTTGCCACCAACCAAAGGCACTCACCTCCCAATCGAGTTCCCCCATGTTTGTTGGTAAGCCCTGAACTCGAACTAATGTATTCCAAAGTCCGAGCCAAGGTGATCAATTGCTAGCTAAGCCCCACCATATTCTCTTTCTTTGTCTCTCTTCCCTTCACTATAGGCCGAAGCGAAGATCGTACTATTTCATAAAAGTTCATAAAGGGGATTCACTAAGCGTAAGTCCTTAACCCGGTATGATGCGACAAAGACTTCTTGCTTTGTTTCCGTCTGGGTATGCGCCCTTGGATTGCTGTTGCATATTCAGCTCCTGTTGCAGCTGCTACTGCTGTTTTCTTGATCTATCCGATTGGTCAAGGAAGCTTTTCTGATGGTATGCCTTTAGGAATCTCTGGTACTTTCA
>CATIWM010021288.1:0-24642 GCA_949671775.1 Mallotus repandus | reverse complement strand
ATTCTGATTGAATAATCTCCGCCTTGTTTGCTCATAATAAATCATCATTTTGCATCAATATGCATTCAATAAACATGAAAGCTTACTTATCTAAGCTAAAGCTTCGATATCTCAGTCCGATGATGCAATCATCATTAATTGCTGTTTATCTTATCATTTAGAAATGTTTTATAATAATTCCTGCAAGACCATGAACTACTTGCATTTGTTTAGTCATTCATGATGCATCAATCATCATTGTTGTGCTTAACTGCTGTCTGAGTGGATGAATAGATGGAATTGTACATAGTTGTGTTAACCTCTGTCTTACAAGTGTTTTCTAGACTAGAACTAGATTTACATTCCCACAATCTTCTTTTTTGAATGTATTTATTAGGAAAGCCTTGAAAATAATTATACTGAATTTCTCATGCTTTCCATTATTATTAATGTGCTTGTGTGAATGCATTTATATCAACTATCATTACCGAAACTAAAGTGTTGCAGTAGCCATATATTGAGTATTAAAATGAAAAATAATCAAAAAGTAGATGAGATCTCCCAGGCTCATAATCTCTGCTGGGGACGATACTCGTTGAGTGACCCGATGCCGTCCCTTTCTTCTTTTCTTGGTTTTCTAAAAACCAGGTGGCGACTCCAAACACAAAAGCATCTTGCATTCCCCCACTATCCCCCCCCCCCCCCGCGACCAAATATTTGTCCCTGTCCCATGATTGGAATGGATGTCCTATTCGATAAAGTTGCCATGTCCCTTGGAATCCTCTATACAAAAATCCATAAAAAATCCTTAGGTCGCTCATAGTGGCGACTACATTCAAAAAATGACTATTTCTCATTGCTCAATACTCAATCATATGGAGCCCTTCACCATTGCATTTGCACTACACAATCACATGTGCACCCTTGGTCACTATCAGCCAATAATGACGAAAAGTGATCCACTATGGTTCCATACGAGTCATAGGGTGACTGATTCAGATTTGTCACCTTTAGCCTTTACTCGTGGTTTCGCCGGACTCATCCGACCAGAGTCTCTGACCCAAGTCCTTAAGGGGGGTGACCCGAGTTATCAAAAGAATGCTAGACTTACTAACCAGAGTCCGTAACCCTAGTCATGGGGGGGCATTCTTACTAAAGGAGCCCTTAGCCTATTACCCTCGACTCAGGCCTCATAAATAAACCAATAGAAACCTCCACTAGGATCCCACCAAGCTTTGCATGCTAACCCTAATGCTGTCCATTTGACCTGACATTCATAAATGCTATGACACTTTTAGTCTCCATCACCGATTGACGTTATTACGTCCGTTCTCATGGACTGCTCACACTTAGACTGTGTGATCCTTGTTTACCTTATATAAGCCCGATGTGCAAGGAATGATAAGAATCATTCACCTCAGTATGAATAGCCTATGAGAACTGACAAATAGTGACATCTTTATATGTCATAACCTACAAGCATCGTCCATTTGTCCTTATAAGATCAAACAGATAGGTCAGGAATTCGACTAGATTGCAAACATTTATGTTGAAAGAATCAAATCGTAATCTCTTGAACAATACTTTCATGCCTCTTGGTAAACGTATCAAATATCGATGTGGGGACACGAAACTAGACCCCTCTTATTGATTATAGCCCCTATATACATGGGCGTATAAGGACGATAGACACCATTTGTGACCCAACGATTGGTCCTTGCATTAACATTATACGCTTACCTCGAGTGCATTTAAGCATCGTTCCTTAGTTTAACTCTTGATTCTCATCAATAAAAATTGAAACAGCCTAGTTTGAGAGCGGAACCATAGTCCCCTACTGACTATTAGGTCAAAACCCACCTAGGAAAGAGATTCAGTAAACTCGTGGAGCAATAAGGTTGGAAGCGAGTGCTTGCTTGTGATTGGTTTGTTCCTTGTGCAGGAAAAGCTAACAATCTCTTACACAATCATACACATATGACATACATATAGACAATATATACTAATCACGTCTTTTTGCAACCATCTGCATCCATCATAATAAGACTATCCATGAGTACGTCATGTATACATGCTAATCGTATTCTTTTGCAGGCACATCCCATGCATGCATCATTCATCATTTGTTTATTCTATCTCACTAATGTGCAGTAAACAATATCTCAACATGGGTGATTCAAAAGACACTTAATGTCAATAATTCAAGGATAAACTGAAAGAGGGAATTTAAAGATTGCTTACTGATGGCACCATTGTAGAAATCCTCCAAGCCCAAATCAAAGCCACCAATGTTCAAACCAGGAACTCCTAAGAGGGAAACCGTGTTACTACTCCAATAAATAAAGCATCTGCATTTTTCCACCCATGACCAAATAAAGGAAAGGGTGTCCTTTATACTCCTATACAGATTGAAGATGATGATGAGTATTATCGTGCCTTTAAAACACCACAGCAATAACCTACTAAGATTGCTGACTTAACTAAGCCTGAATCAGCAGGGGAGGTCAAACTACTAGCCAACAAGATGGCTCTGTTGGAATTTGCCTTAAAAATAAGGGGTCTTGTGAATATAAAAGCTTCACTGATTTAGCTTTGTTCAAAGATGAACCGCTTTTTAATGATTTCAAACTGCCAAACTTCGCCAAGTTTAATGGAACTGGGGATCCGAGGGTCCATTTAAGGCAATACACCACCTTTATGGCTGCTACTAAGCTTACAAAATTATAGATTTTTCACATCACTAGAAGAGGGACCAAGAGCATGGTTCTTTGACCTTAAGGATGAGATTAAGAGTGATTGGTTACTGTTAACTCAGAAATTCATCAAGCAGTATGAATACAACACTCAGTTGGATATAACTCCCAAAGATCTGGAAACCACAAAATAGAAGTCTGGTGAATCTTTCCCGGATTATGTTGCAAGGTGGCGAGCCAAAGCTATTAAGATGAGAAACCATCCTCCAAAGGATGAACATATAGAGTTGATAATCAAGGGATCATTTTCCCACTTCAGAAAACAGATGATCTTTGCCACTACCCTCATTTCCAAGCACTTCATCAACCTGGAATTAGAATTGAAGATGAGGAAACCCAACAGCCTAGAAACACTTTCTGCTGAAATACTTAAACCAACACCAAAAATCAAAACACCTTCACCCGAACTCCCGAGATAAACCAAATTCAATCAGACACTTTCAACCCATCATCTGTCAATATCATCAACAAGCCACCTAAAAGATTCTCCAACTTTAATCTCCCACTATCCAAGGTCTTTCAAAGACTTCAGTAAAAGAACCTCCTATAGCCAAGAGAACCAAAACCATTACCAAACCCTTTGCCTCCAAAAATTGACCAGAATCTATTTTGTCACTTCCATAAAATGTCTGGCCATGCTACTGACACTTGTAAAACTCTCAAAAATGCGATCCAAGACCTCATTGACTCAGGAAAGATTGCTGATCCTGAAAGATGACCCAATATCAAAATCGACCCCCTTTCAAATTACCGAGCCATGCCTCTACCAACAATCAACACAATCTCATCCGGCTTGCCTGAAACCTTTATTCAATAATCAATCCAAGCCATTTAGGAAACCTCAGAAGAACAAGAAGTCAAAGTAGAAAAAGAATTCTTAATGATCTCAGAAGATGAACTTTTAAGCTTGATTCTTGACTATTATGACTCCAATGAAGATGAATGGGATCCTTCTACATTTGAATATATTTCAATGCCCCAAGCATTTACTCCCCACTTAATGATGCAAAGGAGAACTAGAGATGTAGCCCTTCCCATGAACAGTGAAGTGATTGACTACCCTTATCCATATGAAACATACGAAAGCCTCAAAGTGTGGGATCTATTGAGCCAACCATCTAGAAAATTTAACTACAAAGTCAAGTACAGTGCACCTTAAATAGCTTATGTCCTTCTAGAGGAAATAGTGCCCTCAGGATGGGGAGAAGAGTTTGATGAAAAGGATAGAATGACCAGGATCATCCAGTCTTCAAACCTAGAAGTCATGGTAATTGACATCTAGTATGACTCTAATGAAGAAGTTAAAAAAGGCACAAATACCCAGGAACATGATGACTCTGAGATCATTGTCTAGAATAAGGGCTATAATGTAAAAGCAACCAATCAAGAGACACCACATAGCAAAAAGCAGATAGCCAAAAAGCCTATACCCTCAGTTAACCACGTAACTTACAATGGAAGAGTCTACTAGCCTCTTGAAAAGGAAAAGGATGTCTCCAAGGTGAAAGAAATGTCAAGTGAATTGACTCAAACCAAGGAAGAAGATGATCAGGTTCTTAAGCAGCTTAAGAAAACTTAGGCATAAGCAAGTATTTAGGACTTGCTTATGGCCTCTAAGAAGCACAGAGACGCTCTAGTCAGGGCACTTGATGATGTAAAGATTACCACTGATGCTTCGCCTTGCGAAATGATAGCTTCTCTAATGAAAGCTCCTGCTAATGCAATCACCTTCTCAGATGAAGATCTGCCCCCTAAAGGAAGGGTCCATAATCATCCTCTATTCATACAGGCAATAGTCAAATATAACAAGATCTCATGTGTTATGGTGGATGATGGATCTATCATCAATGTTTGCCCTCTAAGGTTGTTGCACAAATTCGGAATGAATGTTGAAGACCTAAAGGAATCTAACGTGATTATCTGAGCTTATGATGACTCTAAGAAGCCAGTCGTAGGGACTTTCAAAGTAGTAGTCACTGCGGGGGATATTGAATCAGTAGTAGAGTTCACTGTCCTAGACATTCCTCTAACTTTTGCCCTACTATTAGGGAGGCCCTAGTTCCACCCATTAGGAGGCATACCTTCTACAATACACCAGAAGATTAAATTCCTACCCAAAGACAAAGTTGTTACCATTCCAGCTGAAACCAACAACATCATCGCTTGCTTGAACATAGTGCCACCAGGCTTCTAGATCTCTGTAATCCATGAAGATTGGGTTGACCCAAAAGTCGCTGCAATGATGAAAAAGATGCAATACCTGCTCGAAATAGGATTGGGTGGAACGTACACTGGAGTCACAGAATTCCTTAATTTTTGAGGATAAACTAGCAGACACGGCCTGGGGTATGATCCTTAGAAGCACACTGAAACTAAGAAGTCCACCTCTTTTATTCTAAAAGGGTCAACTGAAGTCTACCAGGGACAGATCGAGAAGTGGGAAAAGGAAGGGGTTGAGAAATCTAGTTTTGAAATCTTCAAAGATGTTATTGACTCTGCTAAGGGAAAATGCCTGCCAAAAGATATCACTGAGATTGATATTGATGAGTTAATGAAGATTCTTAGATTAGAATCCAAGACTAAGACCCTTAATTGTGAGGAAGTTGCTGCCATCCTCAAATCAAGCATTGATGACATTCTATTTGAAGATACTGGAGATGATCTCTGTGCTTTTCCTTTATTTGAAACTGATGATGTAATGAAATCTAAAGTTAATGTAATGAAATAAAATTTTGCTTACTTGTTCGATGTTCTTTTTGATGGTAGTGTGCATTGCACTGATCAAAATACTTGCATATTTCACATTCATTCCATATGCAGTGAACCATTTAACATTGGCACAAAAAATGAACCACGCATTTTGCATATTTCGAAAGATGTTACCCCTAAAGAGAGGAGAGAAATTTAAAAAAATATTAATAAAATATTTAAAAGTATTTGCTTGGACATACGAAGACATGCCCGACATTAATAGAGACATCGCTCAACACTACATTCCCACTAAAGAAGGGTGTAAACCAGTAAAGCAGAAGCTGAGAAGACTCAAACCAGAATAGGCCTAATTGGTAAAAGAAGACATCAAAAAGTAGACACAGGCTAAGTTCCTAGAGGTGCTAGACTATCCAGAGTGGTTAGCAAAGATTGTACCAGTGCCAAAGAAAGATGGAAGGGTAAGAATTTGTGTTAACTATACAAATCTAAACAAAGCATGCCCAAAGGATGACTTCCCTTTGCCTCACATAGATGTGTTAATAGACAACGCTGCCTCTTACGCAATGTATTCCTTGATGGATGGATTCTCTGGATACAATCAAATTTTGATGGCCATCATCGACAAAGCAAAGACGTCCTTCACAATAGAATGCGGTATTTGCTATTACAGAGTAATGCCCTTTGGCCTAAGAAATGCAGGTCCAACCTAGCAAAGAATGGCAGCAGCTATGTTTCACGACATGATACACAAAGAAGTTAAAGAGTACATAGATGACAAGATGGTTAAGTTAGAAACTAGAGAAGGGCACCCAACTGCTCTCGAGAAATTCCTCAAAAGGGTTGAAAAGTACAGCCTCAGGCTCAATCCTAAGAATTGCGTATTCGGGGTGACTTCAGGCAAGATTCTTGGATATATTGTCAATCATAACGGAATCGAAGTGGATCTAGATAAAGCAAAAGCAATCAGAGAAATTCCAATACCAAAAATAAAGAAAGAAATCAGACGGTTTCTAGGGAAGCTACAGTTCATAAGCAGATTCATCGCCAAGTTAACAGCAGTTTGTGAGCCCATCTTCAAGGTACTCATAAAAGATCAGCCAGTCATATGGAATGAATAGTGTCAGCTAGCATTCAATAAAATTAGAAACTACCTAGCCAATCCACCAGTTCTGAAGCCACCTAAGTCTGCCTTGTACCTAGCCATTGAAGGGAATACAATCGGTGCAATGCTAGCCTAAGAGGGAGAAGGGAAAGCAGAACATGTAGACTACTACCTAAGTAAGAAAATGCTGCCTTATGAGGAAAAGTACAGTCAAGTTGAACAAATATTCCTAGCAATGGTATGGGCAATGAGGAAGCTCAGACACTACTTTCAATCATACAAGATTCAAGCTGTGTCCAAATCGGATCCTATAAAGCTCCATCCCTAGTGGGAAAACTCGCCAAGTGGCTCGTTCTACTCATAGAATTTGATGTATAGTATCTGACTAAGAAGATAGTGAAAAGGAGAGCAGTCGCAGAATTCCTAGCCCTCAACCCGATTCCAAATTTAGAAGAAATTCAACTAGACTTCCCGAATGACCTTAGCATGGCCATCAAGGTGCAGGGATGGCGTATATACTTCAATGGGGTAGTCAATCTATTCGGAGAAGGAGTTGGGATTATACTCCTAACACCAGAAGGTGAAGTAGTGCCGATTGGCATTCAGAGTTACAAACAATAACGTAAAATATGAAGCATGTGCAATTGGTATGGAAGTGTTGATAGCTCTGGGAGTGACAGAAGGCAAAATATTTGGGGATTCCATGCTGGTAATCAATCAAACCACAGAAGAATAGGAACTGAAAGAACAACACTTGAGGCTGTATCTAAGCCACCTGCAGCAGCTCGCCTTATTTTTCCAAAAATGCAAATTCATCCATCTCCCTAGAAACCATAACTAAATGGCAGATGCACTCGCTTCCCTAGCATCAGTATGGGAAGGACCAGACAAAATGCCCATGAACCTCTAATCCTACTCAAATCAGAGATATCCAGTCACAAATGCTTTATAATAGCAGAAATGAAAGCAGACAACAAACCCTGGTTCTACGATATATAATAATACCCCACAAAGAGAATTTACCCTGAGAAAGTAGTCGAGAAAGATAAGGCAGTCATTCGGTAACTAGCAATAAAATTCACACACACTAGGGTGTATTATATAAAAGAACTTCAGACAGGATATAACTCAAATGTCTAAATAAGACAGAAGCTGCTAGAGCAATGGAAGAAGTACACGAGGGTGTTTGTGGTCCGCACATGAACGGTGCCATTCTAGCTAAGAAGTTAATGAGACAAGGGTTCTTCTAGATGATGATAATGGAAAACTACATTAGATTTGCAAGAAAGTGCCAAATTCGTGAGGACATCAGCCATCTTCCCCCAATTGAGCTACACTCTATCTCTTCTCCGTGGCCCTTCTCAGTATGGGGTTGGACATAATCAGAGAAATTCACCCAACAGCCTCAAACGGACACAAGTTTATCCTAGTAGCAATCGACTACTTCATAAAGTGGGTTGAAGCAGAATCATATGTAAAACTGGGGGCAAAACAGGTAGCAAAGTTCATTAGAAAGAACCTATTATGCCGATATGGGATTCCCCATCACATAGTCTCAGATAATGGTGTTCAGTTCCAAGGGGAAGTGAGAGAATTACTAAGGAGTTATAAGGTGGAGCATCATAAATCCTTACCCTACAGTCCATAAGCAAACGGGGCAGTCGAAGCTGTAAACAAAAACATCAAAAAGATCATGTCAAAGATGACTCAGACTTACCATGATTAGGCAGATAGACTACTATACACATTGTGGGGATGCAGAACGACAATCAAAACTTCAACAGGAGTCACTCCTTTCTCACTAGTATAAGGACTTGAAGCAGTACTCCCAGTGGAGGTGGAAATCAAGTCACTACAAATAGCAGTCGAATTTGAACTGCCTGAACCACAGTGGGCTTAGTAAAGGCATGATAGCCTCACTACTCTAAACAGTTAGAGACTCAAAGCACTGTATCATATGCAGCTATATCAAGCTCGATTGGCTAGAGCCTTCAACAAGAAAGTCAAACACAAGAGTGTGAAACTAGGAGACTAGGTGTAAAGCAAGCCAAATAGAATGTCTCAGAACCTAGAGGAAAGTTTAGACCAAACTGGGAAGGCCTATATCTTTTTCAAAACCGTTCTATTAACAAGAGCTGTCGAGCTGATGGACTTTGAAAGAAATGAGTTCTATGAGCCTACTAACATAGACTGCTAGAAAAAGTACTATGTCTAGAGCAAATATAAAAAAAAGAGATACCGCTGAGTTAAAACCCAAAAAAAGGTAGCTCAGGCAAAAATTAGGGAATTTCTTGCTAGGTTGAAAACCAGAAAAGGGTGCCTATGAAAAAGTTAGGGAATCGAGAGAAAATACGTAGTTAGAAAACCTTAAAAGGCTGACTAAGGACAAGGGTACCGTCAATTCAAAATTTGCATAAATGCAATCGTGCTTCTCTTAAATGTTTTCAATAAATATGCGAATGCTTGTCAAATCATGTAAGTATATTTGAGAAAATGCAATACATCATTATCATTTGAATCCATCAAGCATGCTAAGTGCAATTTGTAAATTTTCATTAGATCATGATAAGACGCTCACTCCCTCTCTCACTCATGACTAGCATGAATATACTCACTCTGCATTAGACAAACATCATGAATCACATTTCATACATTCATAAAAACATATGCATGTGCATAAAACAGGTAAAAATTAATAAAACAAGAAATTAGTATGCTTTGTACGCTAATAAACTCCATAAAATACTCCTACGCCCTAATTATAGTAGTGTACCAGGACTAAGCAGTAGAAATAGGCACCTACAAAGCAAAAGAAATTAGATAACAAATAAAGCAAGGAAAGAGGAAAAACCTCACAAAGTCAAGAAACTAACATGAGAGGCATCTGTAGGCACTACATCTGACGATGGTGTACCCGCTCTAGGCAAAAGGAAGCATGCTCCTGCTCCCGTAACTGATAGCCCATACAACATCAGAGGCACTGCACTTGCCAAATCACTAAGAATGCCAGTACTAGGTCCTACACCACTGGTATGTGCCGTCCCCTCTATCATAAGACCATTCTCCTCGTCAAAATGAGAGGAATCTGATCTCCTTTGACGACGTCCATAATTCTACAAATAAAAATTTCATAACTCAAGTCATTTACTATTTAATACTAACAAAGTTTGTTACATGCTTATGTAAAAACAGAGAAAACACACCTCAGAAGTATACCTGGTCAAAAGATGCTACCCTAGAAGTGAAACGACCCTGGGATGTCCGCAAAGTCCCAGCTCTAGAGCTTGATGGCTGTGAAGGATTTGCCTAAGGAGGTGGAGGTGCAACAAATTCACTAACCACAACATCAATCAACTATGGCACCAGAGTCATCATATAAGAAAAAAGAGCTCCCTCAAAGAAATCCTCAAAAGGATACCGTCTCTCAGCTCCCTCGAGCTCCTCTCTAACAAGCTCTCGACCCCTAAATATATCCCCAGGAGGAGCAATAGGAACCCTCCTTATGAACAGTCCATCCCACTAATGATAGACTCGCTCACCCAGGTACCACAACTTGTCAATAAGGTCGGGCAGCAAGACCCTCCTTTGTCTCAGGTGCCAAGCCATCCCCATCTCGATCGACCAGTCCCGACGCTCCATCCACTAGCAGGGACAAATCTGCTGGAGAAACACATAAGCAAAAGGATTGCCAAAGAATGAGCAAAGTCAAAATGCACCATACCTGACTGTGGGCCAATCTACTCAAAAGAGCCCTCACCTCTGAAGGTCTCTTGATTAAACTAGAAGTCCTCCTAATCCATCATGGTAGACAGGGATATCCACTCTCAGGCGAATGCTCAATAGTGGGAGAAGGAAGCACCCCAAACTCGTAAGCACAAACCTGTCAGGAATAAAGGAATCAGAACACTCGAAGATAAAATAATCCAAAAAGCAAAAGACCACACTCACATCCAGCCTAAACAAACAGCTACAAATGCACGAGCGTCCTCTACAAGCCGCATCCAGACCAGAATACATGTGGGCAAAAGTGGTCATGCCCTAACTATACTTCGGCAAATCCTTTAAGTTCCTTAGGATGGGTAATAACTGCAGGAAGCCAGTACCGAAGGCATTCAAAAAGATAATGGCACTCAAAAGATAGAATAAGAAATACCTAGCCAACTACTCAGAGTTAACATGACCCGCATTATTCTCTGACCTCACCTTCTCTATAAGTTGCGTGTACTGGATGAAAGAGGAGCAGCCAGATTTCACAGAAGTGGTAACACCAAACAGATCCTCCAGCCATCTGTTCTTTATAACGATAAAACTACATACCTCACTACTAAAAGGGACAGACTCCCTGGAAAAACTCAGTCCAGTAATAGTGGCAAAATTAAGCGGAGTAATAGTCATCTCCCTGAAAGGCAAATGGAATGTGTGGGTAGTATCCATCCATCACTCAACGAGAGTGCACATTGCATCCTGACTCGATGCATATGAGCTATAAGTAAGAGCAAAAATAATACCATCAAAATCCTTTCCAGTAACCATCTGCTTCACACATGGAGGAAGACCCTGATAATACAAGCTAACCTTATTAAAGCTACCAGGCAACTAAATGACAGGCCCAGAGGATTGCAACCAACAAGTAAACCCGTTATAACATTTGTTAACCACTAAAACATCTCTTTTCATTATTTTTACAGGAATACATAATAGTAAGAGCTACACGACAACCAGAGATAAAACTACAACAAGTGCTAAAATTAGACAGCTAAAGCTACAATAAGAGCTAAAATCAGATAGTAAGAGCTAGACTACAGCAAGAGCTAAACTACAACAAGTACTAAAATCAGACAGTAAGTGCTAAAATCAGACAGCTATAGCTATAACAAGAGCTAAAATTAGATAGACAAAGCTAAAACTATAGCAAGTACTAAAATCAGACAGCTAGAGCTATAGCAAGAGCTAAAATCAGATAGCTAGAGCTAAAACTACAGTAAGTGCTAAAATTAGACAGTTAGAGCTACAGTACAAACTAAAATTAGACAGCAAGAGCTAGACTACAACAAGAGCTAGACTACAACAAGAGCTAAACTACATCAAGAGCTAAACAAAAAACAAAAGCTAAAACCAGACAGCCAGAACTAAAACTACAACAAGTGCTAAAATCGGACAGCCAGAGCTAAAACTACAACAAGTGCTAAAATCAGACAGCAAGAGCTAAAATACATGTCAGTTAGAGCTATATGGACAACAAATACTGAAATTAACCAGAGCAACACATATAGCAAGTGCTAAGGCAAATAACTAGAGCTACAATAAATAAAGCTAAGTAATCAAAGCTACAAGTGAGTGAACTAACCGAACGACGATAAATAGTCCAAGCATAAGTCTCTAGGCTGTAGATAACAGGAATCAAATCACCTTGAGAAAGTCATGGTGGACGAGAAAAGGCTCCACCATTGGTCCCAGTAGCCTCTGTAGCTCTAGTAGAAGAAGTCCCCACACCAGTCTATCCAAGAACCGCCTCATCCTTTAAAACTAACTCATAAAAAGAAAAAGAAGTGGTATTCACAACATCAAAGTCACCAAGATCCTCAAGAATAGGAGGGAAGTCCATAATTCCCGCACTACACAAAGCAACAGAATAACAACAGAATAAAATAAAAGAAAAGCACTCCAAAAAAAACTCGAAAAGAGGCTGATAGGGGGTTGAAGAATAGGTAAAAGTCACTTTAAACTAAAAAATGAGTTCATTTTATAGACATCGGGTGCATCTCGAAGTGCATGACAACGTGTTTAACGTGTGATCATGCGCTCTTTCAAGCCTTACACGCTCCAAAACTTATGCACGTACACATCTAGATCCCTGTACACGCACTCATAGGGTCTTGAACTTGCATTTCACTAAAAGAACGCGCAAAAAATGAGCATGAATCACACAAACATGAGCATTGTATGTTTTAGGACACTACATTTGACATCGCTATCTCAGAAAGTCATATCATTATTCATCAAAAAAGAAAGATTAAGCATCAATAACACAAGCATGCCGCTTCTACAATCATCACAATTATCACGTCACAAAATCACACTCGAAACACGATAAATGATGATATCATCACTGGATCATTATTGCATCATCACTATTTAGAAGCATTTTTATCTTCTTAGAAGCACTTTCACTTGCTTAGTAGCATTTTCATTGCTTAAAAGCATTCTTCATTGTTTAGAAGCATTTTTATCTGCTTAGAAGCATTTTCACTTGCTTAGTAGCATTTTTCATTACTTTGAAGCATTTTTCATCTGCTTAGAAGCATTTTTATCTGCTTAGAAGCACTTTCATTTGCTTAATAGCATTTTTCATTGCTTAGAAGCATTTTTATATGCTTAGAAGCATTCTTCACTTGCTCAATAACATTTTTATTGCTTAGTAGCATTTCATCTGCTTAAGAGCATTTTTATTGCTTGGTAGCATTTTATCCGCTTAGAAGCATTTTCACCACTTCGTAGCATTTTCATATGCTTAGTAGCATTCTTATTTGATTGACACCTCAATAGGTTATAGTAGCATTCTCATTTGCTTGACACCCTAGTAGGTTATAGTAGCATTCTCATTTGCTTGACACCTCAGTAGGTTATAGTAGCATTCTCACTTACTTGACACCTTAGTCATCTGCTTGATAACTAAGGAGGTTATGAAAGCATCATCTTACCTTACCTGAGGAAATTTCAAGAGCATAAATAGACGATAACTTCTTGAACCATATGAAACAATATTAATAAACGATAGTTTGACGTCAAGAGACTGAACGACACACCATCAGGTAAGTACCTCTTCCCAAAAAGTGGTTTTTTTTTTGCATCTCTATAGTGCTTCATATGTATTATCATCAGTACTAGAGGACTATGCAACACATGTAAAGTAGGGGGCAACTATCATACATCGAGTTTTGACTGTCCCCAAAAAGGTCCAGTGATGAAAACATCTCTTCGAATATGACAAGTGTCTGTTCATTAGTACTGCCTCTGAAGCATGCCGAGAGTCTAAATAAGCTCGAATCGAGCAAAAATCGCTAATGAATCATTAAGTCGTACCCTGATTTTATGAATTATGAATTATCAGAATGATTAGTAGCTCATTTTGGAAAATCGTTGCTCAAAACTTACAACTCGTTAGATCGGTGTGCACCTCATAAGAATCGTAGTTCAACTTTATGAAAATTAGAAGTCAATTTTGACAAAACAACCGTTGGAAATGTGTTTGTAAGCCCTAAAAACTTTTGGAAGTAACCCTGAAATACTGCACGTAATCCCAAGAAGTAGTGCGTGACCACACCCAATCATAATTTGCTCACCCATGAAAATAGAATACGATTTTGACAAAACAAACATCAAAAATGCATTCAGAAGGTCCAAAAACCCTAAAAACACCCCTAAAATAGCACGAATGGAGCTCGAAAAGGCCACATGACACATGCAAGAGCACGTGATCACGCGCCAGAACACGTGATCATGCGCCCCAGGCCCATGATCATGCATCCCAGGGGTATGATCACGTGCAAATTAGTGTGATCACGCACCCTAGTACACATGCACACACGTAAAAATGAGCACACATGCATCTTGGGATACGTGATCACATATTTTTTGACATGTTTCCTTATAAATACGGGTCTCTACCTCCCATTTTAGCACCAATAAAAGGCAAGAAGAAAAAAAGGCAAGAGCCGAGGAAAAAAGGTGAGAGCCAAAAAAAAAAGCACACAGACACACACACTAAAACACTATCAAATTAAAGACTCAAGAGTCCCAATTCATAAACTTTTAGCCCAATTTCTATATTTTTCATAGGAATTTTTAGACCGCTTTTGAACCAAACTCACCCTCATCTTTGTCAAAGCATGCTTCAAAGGTATATGAATTTGCATTACATGTGTCATTTTCAACCTCTCGATGAAGAAAGCTTGAAAATCCAGTGAAGCTAAAGCTTCAAAAAACTCAAAAACAAGCTCAGTCAAATCTGAGGACAAAATAATCACTTTTGCACATTTATTTTACTGTCTTGTATTTTATTTTATCACTGCTAGCAGTTAAGAAATTATTATAATCTTTGTGATAAGACTGGTAACTTGCATGCTGATTGAATAATCTTCGTTTCGTTTGCTGATAATAAATTTTCATTTTGCATCAATATGCATTTAATAAACACTAAAGCTTACTTATCTAAGCTAAAGCTTTGATATCTCAGTCTGATGATGCAATCATCATTAATTGGTGTTTATCTTATAATTTAGAAATGTTTTAAAACAATTCCTGTAAGAGCATGAACTACGTGCATATGTTTAGTCATTCGTGATGCGTCAATCATCATTATTGTACTTAACTGCTGTCCAAGTGGATGAATAGATGGAATTGCACATAGTTGTGTTAACCTCTGTCTTGCAGGTGTTTTTTAGGCTAGAACTAGATTTACATTCCCACAATCTTCTTTTCCGAATGTATTTACTAGAAAAGCCTTGTAAATAATTATATTGAATTTATCGTACTTTTTGTTATTATCAATGTGCTTGTGTGAATGCATTTATATCAACTGTCATTACCAAAACTAAGGTGCTGCGATAGCCATATATTGAGTATTAAAATGAGAAATAGTAAAAAAGTAGATGAGATCTCCTGAGCTCAGAATCTCTGCTGGGGATGATACCCGTTGAGTGACCTGATGTCGTCCTTTTCATCTTTTCTTGGTTTTCTAAAAACCAGGTGACAACTCCAAATATAAAAGTGTCTCGCATCCCCCCTGAGACCAAACATTTATCCTTGTCCCAAAAATAGAATGGATGTCCCATTCAGCAAAGTTGCTATGTCCCTCGGAATCCTCTATACAAAAATCCATGAAAAATCCTCAGGTCGCTCACACCATCTATTATTGGGAGAAGAAAAACTAATGTCTTTAATTTTGTGAAAGAGAAAACTTGGAAAAGATTGCAGGGTTGTCGTTCAAAGCTGTTTTCTAAGGTGGGCAAAAAGGTTTTGCTGCGATTAGTGGTTCAAGCCTTGCCTTCATATGTCATTTTTTTCTTTCTCCTTCCCGTTTCTCTTTATGATGAATTGGAGCGGATGATGAACAACTTTTGGTGGGGTACAAAAGGTGGGCAGAATGGTGGTATTCTATGGCAAAGTTGGAATAGATTATGCAATTCAAAGGAATGTGGTGGTCTTGCTTTCAGAAAACTCCATGACTTCAATTTAGCAATGATTGCTAAATAGGGGTGGCGGTTGTAAACTAGTCCTTATACTCTAGCTTCTCGGATCCTAAAGGGTTGGTACTTCCCAAAATCTTCATTCTTGGCAACTTCATTGGGTCAAAACCCAAGTTTCATATGGAGAAGCATTTTTACGTCTAAAAATCTTATCAAGAGTAAAGCTCGGGTAAGAATTGGTGGGGGGAGTAGCATTAATATTTGGGATCAGCCTTGGCTTATGGATAGCTCAAATCCTTTCATTGAGTTAACTCCTTTTAATGGTCTAGAAGAAGCTATTGTTAGTTCCTTGTTAAAAGTGGGTGAGGCGGAATGGGATCAAAATATGATAAGAAATATCTTCACTACCAGGGGTGCTGATTGTATTTTTGCGGTCCCGCTAAGTTCTCAACATCTTCAGGATAATTAGTATTGGTGTGAAGAAAAATCTAGGGACTATTATGTAAAGAGTGGTTATAGGCTTCTCCGTCACAATTAGTTTGTTGGTGTTTAAAATCGCTCCTTTGACTGGAAACTTTGCTGGAATCTTAATGTTCATCCAAAGATTATAAACCTAATGTGGTGAGCTTTATCAGGTTGTCTTCCTACAATGCAGGAGCTGATAAGTAAATGAGTGGAGGTAGAAAACTTATGTCCAATGTGTCGTTCTTCTACTGAATCTATCTATCATAGTTTGGTCAATTGTCATTTTGCCAAATCTATATGGGTAATGTCTACTATTGGGGATTTATCTAGTCAAGCTTCGAACCTTTAGGACTGGTGGTCTCTTATCAATTCAAGGGTTCTAAAATCTGAAATGAATTTAGCTGCTACCATTTTATGGCATTTGTGGCAGAATAGGAATGACAAGGCATGGAGAGGTAAATGTAGGTCTGTTGGATCACTGATGTTGGAGGTTTCAAGGTTTAATGATGTATGGCATAACTTACAGGATAGGAAAAATGCAGCAGTTCCATCTATCAATTATGCTAGTTTGGTTAAATGGCAGCGTCCTCCTCCTGGTATAGTGAAATGTAATGTTAATGCTAGCACCTGTCCTGATTCCTCTTGGATTGGCAATGGATGTGTGGTTCACAACTCAGAAGGGTAGTTTAAGTCAGCTTTCCGTGCTTGTCAACAGGGTGTTGCTGATGCTTTCTATGCCAAAGTTGTAGCCCTTAAGTCACAACTGCTTGTTTCTGCTATTCAATCTTCGAAGGTGGATTATTCTCTGAATGATTGTCAGTTATGTTTTGTTAAATGTTCAACGAATTCTATTGTTCATTCAATTGCAAGAGTAGCGTTTTCTATGTTTGAACAAGGGGAGTGGGTTGATTATGCCCCTTCTCTCATTACTGATGTATTACGCTTTGATTTGGTATAATTTACTCCAGTTTATTTAAAAAAAAAAAGTATACTTATATGTTTCCCATTTTAAAATATGTTTCTTAATTTTTAAAATTTTTGGAAATGGTAAAAATGTCCATTAATTAATTTAAATTTTCATGCATCATAGCCATTAATTAACAATACACGAGTGAGTATTACTTTCATGTTTAATGTGTTGTGGAAATAATTCGTAATTTAAAAAAATTCACATGGATTCCTATTCATTAAAGACATTTTTATTCATTAAGATTAGGGCTCAACATGAGTCTTGGAGAATCCAAACTATTATGAAAAATGGAATAAAAAATTTTTAAAACTAAAAGTTTTCATTAATTATTTGACTATTTTCAAACTGAACTGTCCCAAAAAATTTTATTGGAATAGATTTGGGAATTTTGAATTCTCTGAAATGAGATATATCTCAAACTGCTCCAAATTATACCAAATCAAAAGACCGAAACTGAAACCAATACTTTAATAGAATTAGAGTTTTAAATACATATATATTATAAAGATTGACATTATATTATAAAGATTTTTACAATAATTATGTTCAATTTATTAATATTAAAGCTACTAATTTAACATGTAATCTAAAATAATGTTATTGTAATTATTTGAAGTAAAAAATTTTACTCATAAATCAAATTATTTAAAATAAAAAACAATTAAAAATTAAAAATTACCAACAACATTAGCATTTGCCGGAAGTGGTACCAAGTCTCAACTATGTGTTTTATATAATATATCCATTTCATGAGCCATGGCTTCCCGCCATTGATGTAAGAGTACAACTTTAGAGAATGAAGTAGGTTCTATTTCGTGGGTTTAAGTGGCAGTAGAGGTGGTAAGGTGGGCATGCTTATGGGATTTAGCAAGAGTGGAAGGGTGTACCTGCATTGGGTGGACATGGTTTGGCTGGGAAGTAGTGGGAGATAAAGGAGAGGATATTGGAAGATTAATGAACAAATTTAAGGCATCGGGATTAAAAATATTGACGTTGGGAGGAGCACTGGTGGTTGTATTGTTAGGTGAGATAGATGGACTTGAAGTGGTTGAGTACGTTGGGAGGAGCACTGGTGGTTGTATTATTAAGTGAGATAGATGGACTTGAAGTGGTAGAGTTTGAATAGGATTGTGTAGATGGGTGTTGTGGAGTCGGTGAATGTGTTGGAGTGTTGCGTAGTGGTGGATTAACAATTGTTTTCGATGGTGGTAATTATGTGCCATAAAGAACTTTATGTAAATTATAAAAGTTTAACAATGGCTGAAACTGAAGCTTCCATGGTATATATTTCTTGGAGTTCAACTTGATTGAAAAGGTTTGTTTTATATTTATACAAGTAGAAGAAGAGATAATTGATGGTAATGGCAAAATTGGAGAAGAAGAAGTTGGGACATTGTTTGTGGATGACAAGGTTGGGTTACTTGAGATTTGTGAAGAAGTGGTAGACATGTTTAACGCTCTAATACTAAGTCAGAGATAAAGCTCTCGTTGAACAGGAAGAAATACACGCTTTACTATTACTTTCGAGTACAAATATATAGAAGAATTACAATAGCTATAATTGAAAACAAGTGATAAGGTATAATAAACTAACAGAAGAATACAAACTGAGTTTGTCATTATCTTCAATATGTTGTTATCTCAAATAAGTTGGCACTGTTATGGATAGCTACAGGACTCTTTCTGTTAGCCTATGTCTGTTATATTTGATATATGTTCAAGTCTTTGTATTTATCTAGTTATATACTCTCATTGGTTTCTTCTTGTATTCATATGAGTGTATATATTTCATGTACTGCTATATGTGTAAACATACAATATATAATATATAAAACTACTCTTCATTCATTACATTTATATGGTATCAGAGTTGAGTTCAATGCTTCTCACCTGGATTCTTTCCTCCTTAAGTGAAGATGTTTTTCCATACGCCATTGGTCATCATTCATCCAAAGTTTTTTTTAGAAAGCTTTAGCCAATGCCTTTGGCTCTATTTATTAAAATAGGCAATTGCAAATTCATATTGAATTGTAAGAACTCAAAAAGACTGATTTATCTATAGTTGAATACCTCAAGAAAGCTAAGGCATTATCGGATGAACTTGAATCAGCTGGCCGCTTTCTCTCTCAAGTTGAGTTCAATGCAATAATTTCTAGGAACATTGGACCTGAATATCACGAAATTATTAGCAGCCTTAATATTCACCCTCATCACGTCACCTACTCTGAGCTTTATGGCGAATTGGTAGCTTAAGAAATTCTGCTCAAAAGTCAGACGTTCTCACCAATGGCCAATTGGCCCTCAAACAACCCGACGCTGGTCCACTTCTCCTAACACCAACTATTCGGCCTCTACCCTTCCCAAATAGAAACAACAACAACAATTTTCATCCTTTTGGCCTGAGATCACGAGGACCACGTCAGATATATGGCCTTAAAAATCACACAGCTGATGTGTGTTGGAAGCACTATCAACCCAAGCGCAATTTTTTCTCTCCACCTCAAGCAAACTACAGTCATCTTCGAGCATCTTCTCCTCAATACTCTTCTTATTCTCCTATGCCTCATTATATTTGGCACCTTAAAACTGGTGCAAATTATCATGCCACTCCAGACATGTCAACCTTAAGCACCATCAGTGATTATCAAGGTACCGATTAACTCCATGTCGGCAATGGCCAGGGTCTTTTAATCAACCATAAGGGCACCACTTCCTTTTCTACTCTTGCTAAGCCATTAAAACTTAATCATGTTTTACATGTTCCCTAACTCACTAAAAATTTATTATCTGTTCAAAAATTCACATTTGACAATTCTTGTTTCTTTGAATTTTGGCCTAACCATTTTGTCATAAAGGATCAGGTTACTAGGAGGACTCTACTCCAAGGACCAAGCAAGGATGGCTTGTATGCCCTCAAACAACAATCAAAGCATTCTTTGGTAGCTGAGTGTCCCTCCATTCAACAATGGCATTATCGTCTAGGTCATCCACATTTTAGGACCGTTTCTAAAGTTGTCAATGATTTTAATCTTCCTTGCTCAAATAAAAAATATTGTCCTTGTTCTTCATGTTATTTAGGAAAACTATTTAAGCTTCCTTTTGCTTTATTAGAACATCATAGCACTCTTTCTTTTCAAATTATTAACTCTGAAGTATGGGGTCCATCCCCAATATTATCAAATCAAGGATTTCGTTATGTTGTTCTATTCATTGATGATTTTACAAGGTTTACTTGGGTATATTTTCTTAAGCAGAAAAGTGAAGTTTACAATTGTTTTCTTCAATTCCAACCATATGTTCATAGACAATTCAACACCAACATTAAAGCCTTTCATTCTAACTAGGGTGGGGCGTTTCAAAAATTAAACAAATATTTTCTAAATCATGGCATCATCCATCGAATTTCCTGCCCTTATACACATGAGTAAAATGGATTAGATGAGCATAAAACTCATCAGTTAATTGACACAAGTCTCACTTTACTTGCTCATGCAAAAATTCCCTTCAAGTACTAGCCCTATGCTTTTCAAATGTCTGCCTTATTAATTAATAATTTACCGTCACACACCTTGAAAAATAAATAGCCATACTTCCTCCTACACTGCAAACAACCAAACTACCTTACCTTCAAACCCTGTGGATGTGCTATTTTTCCTCTACTCCGCCCATACAACACCTACAAATTTTCCTTTCTCACCTCTCCTTGTGTGTACCTCGGCAACAGTCCAACCCATATTGGTTACCTTTGTCTAGACATGCAAACTCATCGGATATGCACAACCCGAAATGTTAAATTCATTGACAATGTGTTTCCATACAAAGAAACCATCCAATCACAAGTCAAAGATGGAACAGGCACTCCTCCATGGCTCCATCTCTTCGGGCATACACCAACCTCACACGGCTCTACTACATCTCTAGGTACATCTCTTCTTTCAAACTTATCTTCACCCTTATCTTTATCTTCTCCATCTTCTCCTCTACCCTTATCAGCCTCTCCCTCCTCTTCCACCCAATCTGTACCACCTAAAAATTCTCCTCCAGGACTCCAACTAGTAATCGATCTCTCAAATTACACTAACACTGAAACAACCAACCCTCCTTGCCAACATCATATGGTTCTTCACCCTTCTACCTTAGCTAAACGTCAAGCACACCTCACCACCATTCCCACCTCTTGTCCCGAAACCAAAACTTTTACCCAAGCCAATAAAAGCCCTGGGTGGCGCCATGTTATACAATCAGTGTATAATGCTCTAATTCAAAACCAAACGTGGACCCTTGTTCTTAAACCTCTTGGCAAGAATATTGTTTCTAACAAATGGTTTTTTAAAGTTAAAAGAAATGTAGATGGTACTTTTTAAAAATATAAAGCAAGATTGGTTGTTCATGGCTTTTCTCAAGAGAGTGGTGTAGATTATACTGATGACCTTTAGCCCTGTGATCAAATACACTACAATACGCACAGTCATTGCCCTTGCTACTATTAATAAATGGCCTATTCGTCAACTTGACATCTCTAATGCATTTTTGCATGGTTTTCTTGATGAAGAAATTTATATGACACAACCTGCTAGCTTCATTGACAAAACACATCCTGATTTTGTTTGTAAGCTTCACAAGTCCTTATATGGACTCAAGCAAGCTCCAAGGGCGTGGTTTCATTGACTTCATGCGAATCTTGTTCACCTTGGTTTTCCTGCGTCACAAGCCTCTCTTCATTCACAATTCTAACTATACATTCTCGTCTATATTGATGACATTTTGGTCAGAGGTACAACCACTGTTGCTCTTGATAATTTTATTCATCAGTTTGGCACCAAGTTCCCAGTTTGACAACTTGGAGATTTGAATTACTTTTTAGGAATGGAAGTCAAACCTTGTGCTTTGGGTCTGATCTTAACTCAACAATCCCAAGCCAACATGGCTTCTTACAAACCGAGTCATACTCCCATGGTGCCCTCGCCACCTTTAAACAAACTGATGGCTCTCCCTATTAAGATGGTGCCTTGTATCGACAAATTGTAGGTGGCCTATAATATATCACTCTCACCAGGCCAAATGTTGCTTTCTCCGTCAATAAACTTTGTTAATACATGCATTCGCCTACCACTCTCCATTGGTAAGCTGTCAAACGGCTTTTGAGGTATCTTCAACATACCAAGTCATATGGGCTCTACTTTGCTCAATCATCAGACTTCAACCTTTAGTGTTTCACGGATAGCGATTGGGCAGGCTACACTAATGATAGAAGGTCAACAAATGGATATGCCATATACTTGGGTTGTAATCTCATTTCATGGACTACAAAGAAATGAAGCAATGTGGTTCGCTCTTCTACAAAAAGTGAGTATCGTGCAATTGCTAATGCCACCACTGAAATTCTATCGCCACGCTCTCTTCTTCATGAACTTGGCTTCTCTACTTCCTCTTCAGCTCTCATGTGGTGTGACAATGTAAGTGCCATTCACTTGACACAAAACCCAGTCCTTTATGCCCGCACCAAACACATTAAGTTGGATCAACATTTCATTCGTGAAAAAGTCTTCAAAGGTGTTATCTCCATTCGTCATATCTCTAGTCACGATCAAATTGCTGATATACTAACAAAGCCTCTCGGACGTCATCTCTTTAAAACACATCACTCCAAGCTTTGCCTTGTTCCTTTGGTCGGCTCAGCTTGAGGAGGCATGTTATAGATAGCTACGGGACTCTTTCTATTGGCCTATGTCTGTTATATTTGATATTTGTTCAAGTCTTTGTATTTATCTAGTTATATACTCTCATCGACTTCTTCTTATATTCATATGAGTGTACATATTTCATGTACTACTATCTGTGTAAGCATACAATAGATAATATATAAAACTACTCTTCATACGTTACATTTACAGGCACTGTTAGGCATTTTCTTTAATTATTATGTTTTTTTTTTGTGTTGTTGAACAATTTGTAATTGGGGCCCAACATATTTTTTTATTTTAATATTATGTATTAACAGTTTGGTTAGGTGTTTATCGATTTTTCTTTTTCTTTCTAAGTATTGTGTTTGATATATAAATGTGGTCTTTGTGTTTAATATATGAATAGTGTTTTTGTTTTTAAATTTCCAACCGTGTATACTATGCTTATTTATTGAAAGTATATGACAAAAAAAAATTACAAGAAGAACATTAAAAAATAAGGATCATAAAAAAATGATGGCCTAATAGAAAAAAGCAACAAGTTAAAAAGAAAAAGAAAAGATGAAAAGCTCATGAAGGATAAGAACAAAGAGAATAGTGGCCTAGTAGATGTTTCTGAGTCCATTAATGCTAGAAGTCAGAGTTTTATTAACTGAATATTCATTAAAAAAAAGGCTTAAATGATTTGCTTCATTGAAAATGTAATTGCTATACAGGTGATTTGCTCCCAGAGGAATCAGCAATAAAAAAACATGCTCACGATCTGATTTACCATATCAAAATTAATCATGAATTTTTTTCATTAAATTTTTAAAAGATAGTCGCTCTCTTACATAATTTTTAAAAATTTTCTTGCAGATCTGATGATCCCAACAAATGATATTCTATTTATGTGGTAAATTATATCATGGACTCCTGTTTATGTAGTTATATTGACCATGTTTTTTTGTAACGATTTTTTATTACAATCATGCACTGCTTCTCCAATACTTGTACTAAACCTATTCTTCACTTTTCTTTTTTGCAGCTGCAGTTCTTGTTCTCGGAAGTCTACACTTTGTGTATTAGCAAACTCTCCAAAATTATGACTAACCTTTGCTCCATTAATCTTAAACTGAATAAACATTCTTCCACTGTAAATTCATACAATGTAACCAACAAATTCTAGCAAATTAAGAACCATTTTTTTCAGTTAAAAAAAGGTTCTTTTTTCATCTTTATTTTTTAGCAGTAATGCATCGAACAAAAGGAAGTCCTGAATAATGAATATGTTTTATACATGCATACATGAACATACATGAATTAACGAACGAATATATGGTATTTGACTACTTAATCTATATAGTATAATGAAATTGAGGAAATGATGAAACTACAATATTTAACTAATGAACATACATGAATTAACCAATGAATCTATGACATTTGACTAATGAATATCTAGGCATATACTAATGAATTTGTAGACAAATACTAATGAATGTGGGCTAAGTTCATACAAGTAAATTCATTGATTAAACAAATTTATGTGTTCGGTAAAAAAAAAAACTAATTAATGTGTAGACTAATACTAATGAATTTGTAGGCAATTACTAATGAATTTGTAGGCAAATATTAATGAATCTGTATAGGTAAATTCATTGATTTTTGATTATATGTTAGGTATAGTATTTTTTTAGGTTGGTTTAATGCATGTTCTTTATGTTTATGGTGTTTATTTTTATTATAATTTAATTATTTTTATGTTTATATTTTTGTTAGTAATGTGTTTGGCTTTCCTTTAAAATTA
>CATIWM010021259.1:2500-10000 GCA_949671775.1 Mallotus repandus | reverse complement strand
TCTACTATAAAGCCCCGGGGGGGTTGTTTTTTAATTCTGTAAGCGAGTTATAGTACACGTCCTCGCTCTTTACAGAGGTCCGTCTTAGAAGCGTCTTCTCCTTTTCCTTTCTTTCTTACACTTTTTATCGTTAGCCTCGGCATAATATCTGCGTCGTTTTTCTTTATTTCTTGTCTTCTTTCGGTCTTTTTACTTCTCTTTAGCCCCCGGCGAAGCCTCTAGAGCTCTAATTATAATATTAATTAGTTCCCGCTATATCTCTATGGCTAAAGTCAAGAGGCTATTCTAGAGCCGTACGTTAGCTCCTAAACAGCGTAGGGCTCTTACCTTTATTACTTTTATTTCATTCTACTTTTTTCTTTTTCTTTTAGTTTTTAGACTCTTGACGTATTAATTTCGATTCTCTTTTGCTTTTGATTTTTCGCTGTCTTTTCCTTAAATCTTTGCCTTTGCTTTTTCTTTAATGTTTAGATTTACTTTTACGTCTATTATTTATTCCATTTTGTATTTATTACTCTCACGTTCGTCTCTACCTTTACTTCTACCCTGGGTTCTAAACTTGTCTTTTTGTTTAACACTATCTCTGCCTTTACCTCTATATTTAACTCTAGGTTTATCTTAAATCCTGTCTCTATTTCTTTTTAACGCACATCTTCGCTTTAATAGGAGGCGAAAGCCGAAAGCGAACTATTCTTAGCTCGGGGTCTCCCCGACGGGCCGGTTAGGAAGATATCAGCCATACCCCCGAGCATCTCGCGAATCTAAATCGGCTTCGGACTTCCTTAACGTACGTATATCTCCTCGATAGGGCTTGAGGTTAAGAATCGACTTCTTTTCCCCGGGGGCCTCTGGGGCTGCTAGTGGTGTCATTCGGTAGCCCCCGGCGAGCTAATTAAAATGATACGGGTGATGCCCCCCCGGGGCCCCCGGGCGGCCCATAAATCGCATTTGAAAAATTTTGACGTATGCTTCCTCGACGAGACCCGGATCCGAAAGTCGACTTTTGTCCCCCGGGGCCCCCAGGCGTGATAGGGGCATCATTCGATAGTCCCCGGCGAGGAGATCACAATGATACCAGTCGCACCCCCCCGGGGCCCCCGGGCGGCCTACAAATCGTCTTTGAAAAATTTTGACGTATGCTTCCTCTATGGGGCTTGAGGCTGAGAAGCGACTTTTTTTCCCCGGGGGCCCCCGGGGGGATAGGGGCACCGTTCGATAGCCCCCGGCGAGGAGATCATAATGATACCAGTCGCACCCCCCCGGGGCCCCCGGGCGGCCTACAAATCGTCTTTGAAAAATTTTGACGTATGCTTCCTCTATGGGGCTTGAGGCTGAGAAGCGACTTTTTTGCCCCGGGGGCCCCCGGACGTGATAGGGGCACTGTTTGATAGCCCCCGGCGAGCTGATCACGAGCACACTGGTCTTGCCCCCCGGGACCCCCGGGCTGCCCGCAAATCGCTCTTAAAAAATTTTGACGTATGCCCTCGATCGATAGACGCCAGAGGTCCAAACCCAACTCCCTCGTCCGGCGGCCCCCGGCGGCGCTAGCGACTGCCCCCGGCCGCCTGACCACCAGAATAGCTATCCCGCCCCCCCGGGGGCCCCCGCGCATCTCCCCGCCGCCTCCACCCTCCACCCGCTCCCGACTCTTTCCCACCAGCCCTGCCCCCGGGGGCCCCGAACCTCCCCGGGCGGGTTGACCCCCTGTATAGGATACGCCCCGGCGAGCACATCTCATTGATATCAGTCACGCCCCCGGGGCATCACCCGCGCCCCCTTGACCCATCCGCTAAGCTTTCATGACTCTGAATTTGGCCAAGTCCACTCTCTGCGCCGCTCAGCGCATCCGGTTTGTTAGCGTTTTTGGCCAAATCTCAAAATGCCCATACAAAAAGTGCGTCCCTCAGACCCCTTTCGCTACAAAGAATCGCGCAGCATTCAATAAACGGTCAACAGTAGTCTATAGACCTATATGGAGAGTGAAAATCTGAAAAAGACTAACGGTAAATGATTGAGTTTAGCGGGCAGTTTTACAACTACCCACCTAATTCATCACCTATAGCCTCCGCGGTGCACGAAAGGCCCCGGCGGACTTCCATCTCTACCATAAAAGCCTTACGGTTAATATCTCGGTGTTTTTGCGATCGTCCTAACAGTCGGTCCCAAGGCCCCGGGTGACCGTTGATGCCTACCCCGGCGGACTCGCACCTGTGTGATCTCCGGGGGATGCCATCCGAAGCCACGTCGATATCCGGCGTGCACGGAAGAAGTCTGTAGATGATTGGCCACTGGCTATCTCTACTACAAGTCTCTTGGGGGTACATCGAAACCGCTATCCGTCCCTCCGGGGCGTGAGCGGTGGCTGATAGCCTCCTCTGGGTGTACATATGCGGCAGTTCACTGGCTGGCCTTCGGGTCCGATGTGTGCAGCTGTCTGCGGACTGTACTCTGGAAAATTCAGTGGGGGCATTTGGATCCTTAGGTGCCCCGGGCGCTCTGGTGTTTGTACCGTCGCCGGGGGTAACTAAGAGGATGGAGCTCGCTCCTTTCCTAACCCGTAACAATTCTCGTTCCCTTAATTGGGAGCGGCCGCTAATGACGTCTGTCGTTAGCGGTTCAAGATAGTTATCTGGTTGATTCTGCCAGTAGTCATATGCTTGTCTCAAAGATTAAGCCATGCATGTCTAAGTATAAGCAAGTATACTGTGAAACTGCGAATGGCTCAGTAAATCTGCAGTAATTTATTTGATAGTACCTTACTACTTGGATAACCGTGGTAATTCTAGAGCTAATACATGCTAAAAATCCCGACTTTGAAGGGATGTATTTATTAGATAAAAAATCAATGCCCTTCGGGGCTCCTTGATGATTCATAATAACTAAACGAATCGCATGGCCTTGCGCCGGCGATGGTTCATTCAAACTTCAGCCCTATCAACTTTCGATGGTAGGATAGTGGCCTACCATGGTTTCGACGGGTAACGGGGAATTAGGGTTCTATTCCGGAGAGGGAGCCTGAGAAACGGCTACCACATCCAAGGAAGGCAGCAGGCGCGCAAATTACCCAATGCACATTGTGTGAGGTAGTGACAATAAATACCGATGCGAGGCTCTTTCGGGTCCCGCAATTGGAATGAGAACAATCTAAATCCCTTAACGAGGAACAATTGGAGGGCAAGTCTGGTGAGATTAGCTGGCGCCAGCAGCCCGCAATATTCCAGCTCCAGGAATGTTGATCAGTGGGGGCTTTTTTCCCCCGCGAGGAATCCGGTACAGTGGACACCTAAATAGGTCGATACTGTGGCAGGCAACTGCCCAAACGCACGCAAGGATTCCGGCGAACATATCGCTTAAGGTACGTGCTAAACCCGCTAAAAATTAGCGAGGTAGTTAGTTGGCCAGCAGCCGCGGTAATTCCAGCTCCAATAGCGTATATTAAAGTTGTTGCAGTTAAAAACTTCGTAGTTGAACCTTGGGCTTGGCCGTCCGGTCCGCCTCACCGCGAGTACTGGTTCGGCCGAGTCTTTCCTTCTGGGGAACCTCATGCCCTTCACTGGGTGTGCTGGGGAACCAGGACTTTTACTTTGAAAAAATTAGAGTGTTCAAAGCAGGCCTTTGCTCGAATACGTTAGCATGGAATAATAGAATAGGACGTGCGGTCCTATTTTGTTGGTTTCTAGGACCGCCGTAATGATTAATAGGGACAGTCGGGGGCATCAGTATTCAATTGTCAGAGGTGAAATTCTTGGATTTATTGAAGACTAACTACTGCGAAAGCATTTGCCAAGGATGTTTTCATTAATCAGTGAAGGAAAGTTAGGGGATCGAAGACGATTTTTCTGGTCGTCTATAGTGATCTAGTGGAGGTAAAGCCTCTGCCACGTCAGCAAACTCAGGGGACCCTAAGGGGAATCCGTAGCCAAGTTCGAAAGAACGCAGTTAACAGACTGAATGCTGATGGGCGAGCCCTCGGGGGCGCGTTTCTAATACAGTCGAGTCCTGCAGCTCCGGCTGCAAGGTACAGCGCAGATACCGTCGTAGTCTTAACCATAAACTATGCCGACTAGGGATCGGACGGGTTCTATTTTGCCCCGTTCGGCACCTTACGAGAAATCAAAGTTTTTGGGTTCTGGGGGGAGTATGGTCGCAAGGCTGAAACTTAAAGAAATTGACGGAAAGGCACCACCAGGCGTAAACATTGCAGGTTTCTGCGCCTAAAACTAGTCGGCTTCGGCCGGCGACATCCCTAATCTGCTGGAACGAACGTTCTGTCTCGGGCACTCAACCTAACCGAAAGGAAAGGTCATAGTAACAGCCCCGGGTCGCGCTACTCGCGTGTTCTACCAGCAGTCATCACCTAAACCTCGTCGAGGCACGGTGGCATGATTCAGAGATTAAACAGGGGTGGACGAATATCGTTTGAGATATAATCCAGTCTCCGATTTTAATATCGGAGTCCTAACGGGAGCCTGCGGCTTAATTTGACTCAACACGGGGAAACTCACCAGGTAAACCCAGTCTGGGCCTGGCAAACAAGTGTCTTAGTTGATGCTACACTTTTGGTACAGGGAACGTCCAGCCGGACCGATCCTGTGGAAGTCTTATCGAGGCTTTTGCAACGCGCGCCAAACGGTGGGCTACGGCGAGTCCGTGGCTTCTTATACGTGCTAAACCTGCCCGTCGTCGGGGAGGTAATCTTTGCCAGACATGCGAAGGATTGACAGATTGAGAGCTCTTTCTTGATTGTATGGTTGGTGGTGCATGGCCGTTCTTAGTTGGTGGATTGATTTGTCTGCTTAATTGCGATAACGAACGAGACCTTAACCTGCTAAATAGCCAGGCTTACTTTGGTAGGCCGCCGGCTTCTTAGAGGGACTATCCGCTCAAGCGGATGGAAGTTTGAGGCAATAACAGGTCGACTTTCAAGTTGTACACAGGCCTGTTTATATTAGTCGAGCCGTCTGGCTCTGGCAACACTGCTGGCACAGGGAATTCTCCGTAGGGGATGATCCTGTAGCCTGCTCCCCCGGGGGCAGGTTGCAATGCGCGCTAAGCGGTGGGTTCCCGGCGGGAATTTTAGGTACGTGCTGTCTGGCCCCCCCCGGGGCTGCGAAACCACGCTGTGATGCCCTTGATATTCATCTAAAGGCATAATTTAGGAGTCGGTTTTACCGGCAACACCAGCACTCTACGGGGAAGGCTTAGTACACTATTTCTAAGTGTTCTTCGCTAACCCGGAGTCGGACAAAACGTCCGTTCAAGAGACTAAACGCTGGTGGGCAGAGACGTTAGAGACGACTCTGTTTTTGATATAGTCCACGAGGTATGCTGGAAGACGCTACCGCATAAGTGTTAGATGTTCTGGGCCGCACGCGCGCTACACTGACTGAGCCAACGAGTTTTCTACCTTGACCGAAAGGTCTGGGCAATCTTGTTAAACTCAGTCGTGCTGGGGATAGAGCTTTGCAATTATTGCTCTTCAACGAGGAATGCCTAGTAAGCGCAAGTCATCAGCTTGCGTTGACTACGTCCCTGCCCTTTGTACGAGGGGCTGAGAACGGAGGTCTCATTGACCTATCAAGCGAGGATCTCGCTGATACCTCTCAAATACGCGAAAGTAAGCCAGTCTTGCTACCCGTAGCCGGCCTACCCGGTTCACAGACTAAACAGAGGTTGGTGCCCCCGGGGGCATTCAATATATAGTCGATTCCTAGGCTGACAAGCCCCGGCAATCAAGTTGTACACACCGCCCGTCGCTACTACCGATTGAATGGCTTAGTGAGGCTTTCGGACTGGCTTAGAGAGGTCGGCAACGACCACTTCGAGCCGGAAAGTTAGTCAAACTTGGTTATTTAGAGGAAGTAAAAGTCGTAACAAGGTTTTCTTAGCACGGAACAGCAAGTAAGATCCTTCTACTCCTGCTGAAACCTTGAACATCACCGGCTAGAATAGCTGGTTTTAGTCGCCTCTTGGGGCGGCAACACTGATAGTCTTGCGGGAACAGCTTTCTAAGCTAACCCGCAGCCCGGTGGACAATCGTCCCCTGGCTCACAGGCTAAATGTCAGTGGGTTCCAACTAGTTAGTTACACTTGGAGCTTTTGATATAGTCGGTCTCTGAAGATATTCAGTAGAGCCAACGTTCCGTAGGTGAACCTGCGGAAGGATCATTATCAAATAGTCCCGGGGGGAAACCCCTAGCGGCTATATCCTCTGATTATTTACCTTTGTTGCTTTGGCGGACCGGGCGTCATGCCCCGGCGGTCAGGTGCGAACCCGCCTGCCGAGCGTCCGTCAGAGACCCAACTAAACTCGCTATACTATTGTCGTCTGAATAAGCACAAAAATAAGTTAAAACTTTCAACAACGGATCTCTTGGTTCTGGCATCGATGAAGAACGCAGCGAAATGCGATAAGTAATGTGAATTGCAGAAATCGTGAATCATCGAATCTTTGAACGCACATTGCACCTTCTGGTATTCCGGGAGGTATGCCTGTTCGAGCGTCATTACAACCTCAAGCCCAGCTTGGTATTGGAGACCGCCCCCCGCGGGGACGCCTCCGAAAAATAGCGGCATAACGGCCCGGCGATCTAAGCGTAGTAACATATCCTCGCTTTTAGAATTGTCATCGGGTGGCGTTGTTGCCGGACAATCAACCTTTATTTTCCAAGGTTGACCTCGAATCAGGTAGGGATACCCGCTGAACTTAAGCATATTAATAAGCGGAGGAAAAGAAACCAACAGGGATTGCCCTAGTAACGGCGAGTGAAGCGGCAACAGCTCAAATTTGAAAGCTGGCCTTTGGCCCGCATTGTAATTTGCAGAGGATGATTCGGGTGCGATACCTGGCTAAGTCCCTTGGAACAGGGCGTCATAGAGGGTGATAATCCCGTATGTGCCAGGCCGTCTATCCCTTGTGAATCTCCTTCGACGAGTCGAGTTGTTTGGGAATGCAGCTCTAAATGGGAGGTAAATGCCTTCTAAAGCTAAATACCGGCCAGAGACCGATAGCGCACAAGTAGAGTGATCGAAAGATGAAAAGCACTTTGAAAAGAGAGTTAAACAGTACGTGAAATTGTTGAAAGGGAAGCGCTTACAACCAGACTTGCCCCGGGGGTTCAGCCGTGCTTTTGTACGGTGTACTTCCTCCGGGTCAGGCCAGCATTAGTTCGGGCAGTCGGATAAAGGCCCCGGGAACGTAGCACCTTTCGGGGTGTGTTATAGCCCGGGGTGTCATACGGCTAGCCTGGACTGAGGACCGCGCATTGCTAGGATGCTGGCGTAATGGTTGTCAGCGACCCGTCTTGAAACACGGACCAAGGAGTCGACCAACTATGCGAGTGTTTGGGTGTTAAACCCACACGCGTAATGAAAGTGAACGGAGGGGAGAAGCTTCGGCTGCATCCTCGACCGATCCTGATGTCTTCGGAAGGATTTGAGTAAGAGCACAGTTGGTCGGACCCGAAAGATGGTGAACTATGCTTGAATAGGGTGAAGCCA
>CATIWM010021244.1:0-17393 GCA_949671775.1 Mallotus repandus | reverse complement strand
GACTAAAAAATATAATTATTTTTAAGCAATAAACTTTAAATCACAATCTGTACTATGTATAAAAGTATGAATAGAGAGAAAATTTTTTTGAATGAAAAATGACATATTTCTTTTATATATTAACAAAATTATTAAAATTTTTATTTATGTGGTTAGTATTTTTAATAACTACAATATTAATATTCTGTTAATATTTTTAATAATTATTCAAATAATAATTTATTAAGTAATGATAATTAGTTAAAGTAAAAAAGGTAATGATAAGATAATAAATATAATTTCTAAATAAAGAGCTGTTGGTGAAAATTTTCAAATTGAAGTTTATATGAACTAGTGCTACTTGGGTATCTAACAATTACAAGCCCTTTTTTTAAAAAAGGAAAAACCATCCAATTCATCCGCAACTATAGTCCAATTTGCTAAATTATCCTATTCTTTAAATTTTATCCATTTTAGCATCAATTTGTCAGCCTGTTTCTATTTTATCCAACTTGCATTTGGCATATGGAGTTTGCAAATTTGGAAGGCTGATGTAGCAAATAAGGTTGACATGGCAAATAAGGCTCACGTGGCAAATGCAAATTGGATAAAATAGAAACAAGTCGAAAAGTTGAAGATAATTAGGACTGTTTTTCCTTTTTTTTTGGAAAAAGACATAATTTTTTTTTGAAAAAAGACATGTAATTCATAATTCAAAGAAGCAAATCTTGATTTTTTTATAAATTTTAAAGGTATTATGTGCGCTACCAAAAGTAATTTAAGAGATTTTTTGTTATAGTTGAAACCAAATTGTCAATGAAATATTATTTCTTTACACCGGGATAAATTTAATAAAATTTTATTTTTTTTCTTTGTATTATTTATGTATAATTTAATTCATATATTTACGCAATTGTAAATTGCAAATAATATATATTTTCAAATAATTAATTAAATAATTTTAATCAATTAAAACTATAAATTAATTTATTATTTACCTATAAAATTTTATGCATAAAACTATTAATTCTAAAATTTAAACATTTGAATGATCTCTACTTCACTTACAAAAGTTAGTTAATATGTGATTTAAAAATAGAATGAGATAGTACTATAGCTTTTTTCATAATGGTTGAATAATAAATGCATATGGTGAGCAGTGACACTGTCTAGAAAATTGGTGTTGCCCCTTTGTTTAATTTTCTATTATTTTGTAATTAAACGCCTATATAATTTGCTAATTATAACTTGTCACGTTCATTATACCCAATTTGGTTTCATGCCTAAAAAAAAACCTCTTAAATCAATCACGAGAAAACTATTATTTAATAATAAAATTATAAAAAGCAAAATTATAATAATAAAAGTAACATATATCACGGATTAGTATGAGAAATTACATTTACTAGTGCACATAATACCTTAAAATTTATAAAAATAACCCCTTAAATTTTATAAAAATAACCAAGATTTACTTGTATGAATTATGAATTACATGTTTTTTTTCCAAAAAAAATATTTCTTTTTCCGTTAAAAAAAAAAAAAGAAAAACAATCCAAATTATCCTTAACTTTTTGAATTATTTCTATTTTATCCAACTTGCATTTGACATATAGAGTTGTTGATGTGGAAGGTTGATGTCATTTGCCACGTCAGCCGTATTTGCCACATTAGCCTTCCAAATCAACAACTTCACTTGTCAAATGCAAGTTGGATAAAATATAAACAAGTCGATAAATTGATGCTAAAATTAATAAAATTTAAAAGATATGATAATTTAATAAATTGGACTATAATTGTGAATAAATGGGATGGTTTTTTCCTTTAAAAAATTAACTAAAAGTATTTTTCGAATTATTGGGAATTGAACATATATCAGCTGCATCCGAACAGCTAAAACAAATACTCCTAGATAGGGTGTTTAAACCAGTCCTTTAAATTTATAAGAAAAGGGAGTTTGCTCATATATTTTGGATTAATAATGAGAATGAATAAAATCTTACTAAATACATCAAATAAAAATAGATGATACATGACCTTAAAATTGTTAATTCGTGTAAGAATTTAATTTGGTCGATACACAAATCTCCTCGCAAAAAACATTGAAAATGTGCAATAATTATTCGTTCCATGCATCATTTCATTAATTAAATTTTTTTAAAAAAAGGTGTTTTAGTTTTAGAATCTTCTTCTACTACCTTTTCTAATATCTCTTCAATATCTACCACCATATGTTAGGGTAATTTACACTTTTATATAAATCGTTGTTTTTTTTTTGGAAATATTTAACTAAATCTCATTCTATCCTATATATTTAATTTATCCTAGAATTTTAATTATATCTCACCAAAGTCCTTGTTATTTTTTTTTACCTGAAAAATCATCGTTGTATTGACATGTTCTCCCATAACATGAAATACTAATATAATAAAACTAATGTGTATGGCTATAAATCAACACACTGTCAATTTTTAAGGCTAAAAAAGAAAAAATTAAAATTTTAGAAATTTTAAATGACAAATTAAATCTATATAAATATAATAAAGTTGAGTTCCAAAAGTTAACAAAATTGTGCCAAATGACATTCTTTCAATTTTATATATGTTAGTTTTTTTCAAGCCACGTGTGAAAATTATAGATTATCTATTGAAGAATTATTTTTTATTTAATTACTTTTTAAAAGTCTTTTTTTTTTTCTCAAAAACTTTTTTTTTTTAATATACTTTATTTTATATTTATTTCCATTTATTATTTGAAAACTTTATCTGTTCTTCTTACTCATTAATTAATTATAAATTTATTTTATATCTATTTCAATTTATTATTTACAAACTTTATCTCTTACACTTCCACATTATTTAATTATAAATTTAGCAGATAATTAATTGAATACTATTATAAATATCCAAATTCAATGATATAATTTTACATAATGATTTTTCTTAATTGTTTAATTTTTGAATGGTATAAAAAATAGATTGGAGATTTAAGTTTTATATATACTAGTGAGTGGCACGCGCAATACATGGAAAATTAATTTTTATAAATAATATTTTATTTTAATATATAAAATAAAGTGTATATAATAATATGTTGGAATTAATTGGTTTTTGTGAAATATTTTGAAATTATTAAATGATGGTCATGTATATCAAGGGAATTTGTTAAAGAAAATAGAATCATAATATATATAAAAGTATGAATAGGGGAAAAACTTTTTTGGACGAAAAAGGGCATACATTGTTATATATTAACAAAAATAGTATTAATTTACTTTTAAAAAATTTTGAAATTGATGAAAATAGTATTATTTTGTGTTTAAAATTTAAAATTTTATATTTTAAATTCAAACAGATTTAAATAAGAATAAAATAATTTCTTTTATGTACATAAACTATTAAATTATTATAAGATTCAATTAAAAAGATTTTACAAAAATTTGTATTTATAATGTACTACATTTTGCATATATATGAATCCTGAATAATAGTTAAAATTAATAATTTTATTATTAGTTTAATTTATATAATTGTACACAATTTCTAATACATATAAAAGTAATTAGAAAATAATAAAACTATACTAATTAAAATTTTTATTAATTGATAAATAAGAATAATTTATTTAATAAAACTTATACATAATATAGATATATTTTACATGAAAGTGACTTAGAAAATAAAACTATTTTTAAGCAATAAACTTTAAATAATAATCTATACTATATATAAAAGTACGAATAAGAGAAAAACTTTTTGGATGAAAAAGGACATATTTCTTTTATATATTAACAAAAATAGTATTAATTTAATTTTAAAAAATTTTGAAATTAATAAAAATAGTTTTAGTTTGTATTTAAAATCTAAACTATATATTATAAAGTGATAAAAATAATCAATGCATATAAATTATGACTAATCTCTTGTATTGAATTTAATCTTGGTATTTAAAACTTTTATTGGTCTTATATTCTCCATTTAAATTGATATATTTTTAATCTCATGCATGAACTAATTGGGACAAAAAAAATAAAGAATATTGGTTGATGGAAAATCAAAAGTACTAATAACATGAGTTATCAATTAGAGGGGTTAATTTTTTGGACAAAAAATAAATGTTTATATATCTATATATATTATCTATAAATTTATAAAATATATGAGGTAATGTTTTAATAAAAATATTTTATTTTACAAGTTCAGATAAAAGTAGTTATACTATATTAAACATCTATTACATATGAAAAAAATTAGATTAAAAAAATAAACTTCTATTTTAAGTTAAATATGTATTTTGAATTTCTATACAAATAATAAACAAAGTAGTTTAATTTATATAAGTATTGACAATAGACTTTTATTTTTTATTGAATAGATATTTTAAATTTTAAATTTGTAACTAATTAGTAAAGTAATTTAATTTATAAACAGATTTTATATCTAAACATGTTAAATATATAAGTAACTAATAAAATAATTGAGTTACAAATTATGATTAAGACTTTATTTATGAATTACTTTTCATTTTATTAATATTATTTAGTTATTTCATCAAAAAAATATTATTTAGTTATAAAATTAAAAATTAGATAATAAGTATTACCCAATTTAATTTTTAAGTGAAACATATTAATAGCAAACTAAATTTTTGTATTTTTTATATTTAGTTTTTTCTTTTTTTATTTTGTTATTATTAAATATTGTATCTATTTTTTGTATGCTAAAAAATTTATGGGCATTTGGTTTAGCTGATTGAGATAGATGATAAAAAATTTTTCTCAATCATCTACAATTTAAGTGTTTGGTAAAACTTCAAAATCAGCAGCTGATAGCTGATTTTATTCAAAATAACTGTTGATTTAATAAACTTTATTTTGGAACTTTTTCTCATCAGCCAATAACTAATTTGTATTTATTTTTTATTTAGACTATTTTACCCTTATTCAAAAATAACTAATAATAAATTACTTTATTTAAAATAAAATTAAATGTACATAATTAATTTTTTTATAGTTCATGATTAAATAAATATTGTAAATTATAATTAATAATTAAATAATTATTATATTTACACCTATAATTATTTTTTTTAAATATGCAATAATATTTATATTTTTAAATAATTTATATTAATTATTTTAATAACATATAAATTAAAGACAATAAATTATTGTTTATTACTCTATATATTTTTTAAATAATTTGCATAACTAAAAAATATTATAAGAAGTATATGAAATTATATTTACAAATAAATAATACCCTTAATGGTCATTTGACATACAAGCAACAACTAAAATTTTTTTACAAACACTTCATATTTATCAGCTATTAGCTATCAGTTATCAGCTATCCGCTATCAGTTATCAGCTGCTGTAAACAGCTAAACCAAACATGCCCTTAAATATGTAAATGTGTAATCTAATTATATGTCATTGGAAACTTACCATTTGAAAACATTTTCTCAAATATGTATTGTACAATAATGGAAGCAAAAAAAAATTTGAAATAAAGATTTTATTTTTTCACAATTATTTTTGTTTATTTTCTTATTTATTTAATTATTTTATATTTATTATTGTTTTTTAGTAAGTTTACTTTTTAACTTAAAATTATAAATATATTTATTTAATAATAATATAAATCACGGACAATTCACATAATAAAAAAATTAGTCTTATAAAAAGTGGATATTTTGCTGAAAATAAAATCCAAAAATGGACATTTTTGTAAAAATGCCATATAATTTGCGTTCTTTTAGCCACTGGGCTGTGTGATAAAAGAGCTCTTTGGGCTTAGTGGGCTCCCTTCACGTGGCCTGACACTATAAATATCTGAAAGCCACTTCAAATTTCCACGTTGCATCTGGTGATTGATAACGGTGTTCTTAATTTGGAGGGAAAATCCATCCATTTCTTCAAAGGATCACCAATGGCGCTATCATCTGCGTTTCGGGAGAGGCTAGAGCAAATGGAACATACCAGAAATCAACGCCTCTCTCTTCTTCAGGTAACCGCTAATCAATCATCCAATCCATTCTGTCTGCTTGGTTACCGAGAATATGAAACTACTCTAATTGCAGGCGGAGAAAGAATTGCAAGCAAGCAAGTTACAGATTCTAGCGTCCAAGTTAGCGGATATTCGTTCAATGGAGCAACGGTGTTTGGTTCTTAATCGTAACATTGCTTCTCAAAACTTTAAAATCGTAGCTCTAAGATCCGAAATTCAGAAGCACGATGCCAAATTCCAAGAGAATTCTCATCAACTGAGGTATTGATTTTTTATTAAGTTTTATTACGCTTGAAGTAACAGATCTGTGTTGTGATTTTGGATTGGATTGAAAGGATTTTGAAGAGTGAAGTAGAGGAGCTGCAGGAAGAAGATAAAAAGAAGGAGACCTTTTACGAGCTGAAACGCAATGAAATGGAAGCGTTTAGAGAAAACGTGGAGGAGTTTGTTTTGGAAACTAAAATGCAAGTGAATAAACTGAGGAATCAAGTGAAAGAGGTAAACAAATTCACATTTAAAATTCCGAGAATGTGATTTTGGGGTTGTGCGTGTGCGTGAGTACACTGACTGAAATGATAAGTAGTAGTCTTGATTGTGTTTGCTGATGCTTGCAATGGTGTTGCTGGTGAAGATCAAATGGTCCTTAGTTTGATTTTTGTTTCAGCTAAAATCAACATTCAAAGAACTCCAAGGCAAGAATGGATATTTGAGTAATTCTGATATAGCTGCAGCAGAGATGAAGAAGTCAGAACTCCTTACTGTGACGGAGAACTTGGACAAAAGTTTGGCTTCCAATTACCAAATAAGATCACAGTTGCAAAAACAGCTTCAGAGTATATTGAACACACAACACCAAGATAAGAGGAAACTACCCCAGTTCACTGCAAGTGAAAGGAAGTAGGCTTCCTTTCAGAGATTGTATCATAATGCTCTGGGAACTGTATCAGATTTGTTTCTTCTTTCTTTTGGTAAATGTAGCTTTTGAGGTTTCAGATGGGCACTGCGGGAACCAACAATGAGACTTTATGTTACAATTTCATAGCTTTACAGATTTTTTTTTGTTTTTTCATGTAAAAATAAAACTCAGGGATTTAACGAAGTGAAAGCCCAAAATTTATAGAATTGGTCTTACAGTGGCAATGGTCTATTCAATTCTCAGCCCATTAGTTAACCAAACAAAGCCCGTATAACACTCTGGAACCTTCCTTGTAAAGAAGCGATTTGCCCTTTTCCACTTCCTTGACCAGAGGAGCTTCCAGTGTCTTCCACTGAGAAACAAAAGCAGAGTGCCATTTCCCAAAATTTCATTTCAACTTAACATTTAAATTTTAGCTGCATCAGAATGAGCGTTGAGAGTGAATCAAAGAACAAAATGGCGGAGGAATTGGCATTAGATTTGGAGGAACTGAAGCAGATACAGAGCATAGCAAAGAGACCCAGAGTCCTCTCCCTTATCTCTTCTGAGATTAGCAACTTGGAAAAGGTAAAGTTTTCTCCTTGTTTTCGTTTTGTTTTTATTTTGATTATGTCAAAGTCTGATGCTCTAAAGTGAAAATGATTTCTGATAATTGTAAAAGGTATGATGTAATTTTGATATAATGGGTAATTGATAATGGCATATATTTGTTGAATAAGTTGAATAAGCAGCCCCAGCTTAGTATTGTTGAAGTACTACAACAGGAATGTGTTTGCTGATTTTGCAGGCTGTTGTTCTTCTTTAGTATATTAGTACTCTAGGTCAATGATATTGTTTGTACTCCTTCAATTTCCTGTGAAACAAATAATTTGGATTTCACCTCCTGTGTACAGTTGTCGAAGTTGCCTGTACCCGGGCCTGTGGCTACTCCAACTCCCATTGCAACTGTTAAAGTGCCTTCTACCTCTGCAGTGAATTATGTTACTCTTGGATCTTTTAGCTGGGATCAGGACAATGACAAAGTCAAGGTAATGAATTGTTTGCATAATAAATATTTATCATAGGCATGGATATCTAGATATGTTAATATTACAATTCTGGTTTGGTCCCGTGTCTTCCTTCTGCAGATATACGTCTCCCTAGAAGGTGTCAAGGAGGAAAAGGTTGAGACAGAATTCAAGCCTATGTCACTTGACATCAAATTTCATGATGTCCAAGGAAAGAATTACCGATGTGCCATACCAAAATTGAACAAGGAGATTGTACCAGAGAAATGTAAAGTGGTTGTTAAGCCTACTAGGGTCATCATCACTTTGTTCAAAGCTTCAAATGGGAATTGGTTAGACTTGCACTTCAAAGAGGACAAGGTAATGATTTGAGTAAATGAAGAACAATTTGGTAATGATTTTTTTCTTTAAAATTGTGGACTCATTATGTTTTTGCTGCATTATTTGACAGCTAAAGCCAAATATGGATAAGAAGCGAGATCCCATGGCTGGAATTATGGATCTGATGAAGGTAATGCTTCTTTGCTCAATAGTTGCACTGGCACTCATGGCTTGAGTATTTTTTGCATTCATCAGAAGGCAATGAATAATTATAGCAGAAACTTCACATTTTAGAAGAATGAACTCTATTATTATTACTGATTTGAGCTGCTTACATGTTTGACTTACAGAATATGTATGAGGAAGGGGATGATGAAATGAAACGAACAATAGCAAAAGCATGGACTGATGCGAGATCAGGCAAAACTGCTGATCCTTTGCAGGGCTATCGTTGAACCCATTTAGAACTTCAATGAAAAATCGTGAAGATCATTTTGGTAGATGTCAGGGTTTCCTTTGTTTTGCTGCTAAACTTGGCATAATATTGTTACGTGTTTTGCAATGTACAAAGATTGCTAGTGTCCTTTCCCTCTAAAAGTTTATGGTGCATTTGACTTCCTCATCTATTTTACATATTCTTATTATACACATATTGTTGCATATTGTTCTAATGTGGTATAAAAAGCATCTGTTAATTCCCCTAATTCCATAATGAAAATTATTCTTCTGTCCTGAGTTAATGACAATTATCAAATATTATTAATCTCAAAAATGACAATTAATCAAAATATTATTAATCTCACATCTAATACTTTGCTAGGGTAGGCCAATTCGTTTGTCACTTGGACGTTTGGCCGATTTATTGATGTAGTTTCGTTTCGTGCATGCTGGAAGTAATGATCGTGTTGAAGCATTATCACTCGCTTTCTGAAAATGTTGTTCTTGGAAACTTGGTTTTGCACCTAATGTGAGCATTGTTTTTCAGCTCTGTACCAATGCCAGTGTCACCGGTGATAAGTTGGCTTGCTGGTCAGGCGATTTATATCTATGATGAATATTTTTTCTTCTAGGTCCAAATCCTTAGCCTGTATCAAAACAAATTGAAAAAATTGTAAATTTAAGTGTCTAAATTTTCAGTTTTTTCTATTTGAGCATTTAATTTTTTTTTCAATTAAGTGTTCAAAATTTGAAAAAACATATCGGTTGCTTAAATGCTTGTATGCTTAATTAGATAATTTGGGCTTCACTTTTTCACATGTCATCTACCATGTTACTTACCACCTTTGCTATCGTTTGAGTGGATAAAATTGTCATCTCTTGCCACCTTTGGCTTGTTCTGAGTGGATGAAATTGTCATCTCTTGCCACCTTTGCTATGTTTTGAGTGGATAAAATTGTCATCATATTCTACAAATGAAGTTAGACAGTAGGATTTTAAACATAAAACCCATTTTACCAAAAAAAAAAAGAAAAGGTCATAGCTCCCACCTTAACCAAAGCCACCACCATCGCATCCACCTGGCTTTGTAGCATCCTCCACCAGTCTCGAGTCGATCAGTATACCTGGCTGTGAAGGGGAATAAAAAAAAAATCTCATTTAAAGAATCACCGACATACCCAGTATTCTTATTTTTCATAAAACTCAGAAACCTTTCCGGATCACTCCGTGGCAAGCTGCAACTTTTAGGTAGCCATTTCCAAGAATTAATAATGATACTCATGTTGTCTCTTTTTGTTCCCAAGGCAAATTCTATGCAATCCTATGAAATGGGCAAGACTCGTTGTAAAAGAGTATAGTGGGTTTTGGATCAGAGATCCTGCTGCCTTCAACTAGATTGCAAGAACTTAAAGTGGAAATTTCAGTGATTGGTGCAAAAATGGAAGGTTTGGTAATGGGTGTGAATAGTGATTAGTAAGAGAAGACGATTCGAGTTAGAAATGCGAAATGGAGAGGAGAATTCAACTTCTGTTGTTCACTTCTTGTCGAAATAATGCCATTGATTTATATACAACCGTTTTCTTTTTGTTTTTTTGATTTCTTTGATTGGTTGTTCATTAAATTGTGTATGATTTCTGGGAATTGCTACTCAATTATAAAGCTTCTTTTGTTCAAGTTTTGTGAAACCCTTCTCCTTTTTCTTGGTTCCTTTTTTTTTTTATAATTTATTTATTATGATCAAAATAGGTTGCTTGTGAATTTGCTCTAGTTGACTTGCTCAAATTTGAAAGCATCCTTCTTCTTCTTCTTGGTTCGTCCTTTTTCTCCTACTTGGCTTTCTTAAAGGATAAAAATTTATATTACGGGTCGAGACAGTAATACTATAAAAGAAACTTTTTAAAAAAAATTGAGCTGTGATGTCGCGTATATGGTTATCCTTCTTTAAAACTATAATTCCTGATTTTTCAATAGTCAAAAGATGGTTTTATAAATTTCAGGTGGCTGCTGACTATATAGAAAGTAGAGCCCACTTAATCTTAATAAACATACTCTAATGGCCGGATACACTTAATAATATGTTTTTTTAAAATTTTGAACACTTAATTAAAAAAAATTACACACTGAAATTTAAAAAATTAAAAAATTCACACACCAAATTTATCATTTTTCCAAACAAATTTAGTTGATGATATACTAGGCTGCAAGGTGTAATATATGCTGAAAGATGGAATAGGAAAATACAATTTCTGTTAAGCCTCGAGGGTACTAGAAAAAGATACACACACACAAGAACTAGCTTGTCAAGTGTAAGTCTGGACGTGCGAAAATTGATAAAAACATATTTGAACATTACGCCTTTTGAATTAACATTGAAAACAGTACAATTCGTACAAACCAGAGATACGTGATCTCACAATGAATGAGCTAAACAGCTAAAGACAAAAATCCCACTGGCTGGGGGCCTGAGGCACCAATAACACAAAACACAAAGATATAGGAAACTGAGTTCTGCCTCTGCTTGCAAACCTAGAGACTTTAGAAGATCCAGATATTTGAGCATGCTCAAGTTCAAACCAGGACAAATAACTATGCATCCCTCACATACTGCTCCAGGCTTGGGGTGAAAAACAATAAAGAACATCATTATTTGACGAAATAACAACCTTGAAACATTATAGAGATTTAGAACATCGTGTGCCATCATTGGAGTATTTGGCTACCATAATCATCGTTGAACTTCTCATAACGGTGGGCGTGGAGATGGGCAGACGGCCTAGTGTTCTTCAAGGCTGTCTCTATGTCCTCTGGTGTGATTGGCCCAACTTTTGGCAACTCTGTCAGCCAACAATTAGATCTTCAGTTATGAAAAATGACAAAGAATGAATTGCAAACAGATATGGTGCAGGTGAAACAATGAATATAAAAATGTTCTCCATCTGTTAAAAATGAATGCAAAACAATGCAGTAACAGCATGTCAATGCAGTAATAGCGTGCCATGTAAAACAATGAGCATTAAAACACCTGGAGATCAAATTTTCATCAAGGCATGTACTTAAATAATTTGGCTGCTTTTTTGTTATTTACACATACACTGTAGAAGTAGAAAGATGAGACACAATCATGTAGCCTGTTCTCCATTTAGTAAATGCATTTTTCATCACTTAACTGAAAATATGTATTTGTTAGTCTGGAAATTCTTACCATCCTCAGGCACTACTTCCTGTCTGTCTTCAAGAAGCACCATCAATCGTCTTAGTGGCTGCATAGCAGCTTCTTTGCACACTAATCGAATATCTGAACCTGAATAGCCTTCTGTCCTTTCTACCAATAAATCATAAGGAAGCTTATCCCCATCCGGCTGTGGTGGCAAGAGTTCCTCAAACATAGCTCCTCTCGCTTCTGGTTCTGGAAGAGGAACAAGGATCTTAAATTTCATAGTTAAGAACTATCTATCTGACCATGAAATGATCAGAGCATTGCTCACACAATTGGCTCATTCAGGCAGTGCCATCAGGCAAATGAATGAGAATAAACAAGCGGCAAAAGGTTAGACACCATAGGTCCAGCCTGAAGCCCACTTATATCATAATTGAGGTGGCTGCATAATAAACTGAGTTTCTCTTTCTCCTTCTCTGTATTTTATTAGTGATACAGGTATTTAAAACACTCACTGCTACATATAAAGCAGTGGATGTGGATACCTCGTGGTATGGCTATGCCAACTCTAAGTTCAAGTTGCAGAGATGCCAATGTTACCATAAATGAATGGCCTCAATTAGCATTTCATTCTAAATTAAGCAGTTTGCCATCCAGAAAAAAGAAAAAATAGAAGAATCTAATCATATTTTACTATTTTGCTTTGTAATGCTTCAAAAAAAATATCAAAGGATACTCGCTTCTCTAAACGACGGAGCATGGCTGCATCTAACTCCCAGGGGAGATTTGTCGCTGCCAAAACAAAAACAAGCTCCTCTGTCCGTGTCAAACCATCCATCTGCAATCTAATACGAGCAATTAATTCTAAGAAAATAGACTAAGATCGTAATCATCTTATTTCCATATCAACATACACGATAGCAATTGGAATTTGAGATACATGACATAGAAAGCAGCTATTTCAAGTAATGAAAATATTCTATCGCTACATGCCTACATCCAAAAATGTCATTTATATAAAAATCAAAAGAGCAAATATATGGTTTACACAGAAGCACATTAAGTGGTACTGCTGAAGGACACACAACCATGTCAAGAAAAACTGAGCTACAACATCAGCATTAGCAATTGGAATTAGAACATGAGTAACTGGTAGAAAGATTAGGCATCCTTTCTTTTTCTTTTTTCTGCAGTAACTGTCCCCTCAAAAGGTCGCATAAAGAGAAAAAAGGGGTGTTGTTGCAATCAGGCAGATGTTTTGGTGCAGGTGTCAAGAAAACATTTGCATAAGCCATTTACCAAGAGGATTTATTGAAGCATGTTTCAAGAATGAAATTCAATCACTGTACATTCATTCCAATCTGCTGTAGTCAAGGATACATGAAAACCCAAGTAACAGATAATGGGTACAACAGCACACAAATACGATCAAACAAAGAGAAACAACAAAAAACACTTCAGAGAAACAAACGTCACCTGTATGAGTAGCTCCGTCTTCAAACGCCTACTTGCTTCATGCTCACTGCGACCTTCACCCCGCTGACTAATAATTGCATCAATTTCATCAATAAATATGGTTGATGGTGCATGGTGTCTTGCAAGCTCAAATAACACCTTTATTAACTTCTCAGAGTCACCTGCAAAATTGCATAAAACTATAATATTAGACACACTGCAGGTATTGCTAAGACAGGAATCTACCCAAGGAAAAGAAAAGTGTGTATCCTATATTCAAAAGGTTTAGGTCTACAGCATTAAGGCAACATATGAGTCATACGAACTCAAAATTGTCAAAGTATAGACAATACAATGACATATTATGGTCATAATAAAGATGGTGGATCACAAAAATAAATCATTTGCTAATCTTTTTAAGAAGTCGTTAAAATCTTGTACACTTCCTATGGACAACATATATCAAAGATCCAATCAGTTCCTTGTATCAGAAGCTTCATTAAAACATAGCACACATTCATAGAATCTCCTTGAATATAATGTCCCTGTATAGCTACATTTCTTCTTTATGAAAGGTCAATAAGAATTTGTACACAACTTTTTACTTCCTCTTCCTTTTCCCACTTTTAAGGTACTTATTTTATGCATCTTATTCTTTACATAACCAGCAATAGACAGAAAAAACAAATAACATGGCATTATAAAGCTGGCAGCCTATAACATACCACGCCATTTGCTAACAACAGAAGATGCTGAAATATTGAAAAAAGTGGTTTTGCACTCCGTAGCAACAGCCTTTGCAAGCATTGTCTGAAACATCAAAACAGCAAGTCATAAAGTAATCATGATATCACCAGAAAGAAAAGCTACTTTAAATTTATAATAATAATACTTGGATAATAGAGGAATTTTATCTGATATTGGAAACGCATCAACTTGTAATTCAGAGTTATTTATGGAAATGGAAGGATGAAACGTTTTAGCTTGTAGACAGCAAATGAAGTCTAAAAGACCCCTCAAAAGTTCCATATGGATGACTTTCCCTACCCCATGGGACTTTACATCTTGTTTTTAATTTAATTTCAACTAAGAAATATGATAATCATCAAGTGTTCTCTTTCTCAAGATTATCTCAAATGCCATGAAAAATTTGTTTGAAAAATGAAAGAGTTCAGGCACAGACTAGCAAAAGTTGCAACTATGACACTTATTTTTATGCCAACACAGCAACTCTTCAAGGCACAGACCACCACAATGGAAATGGTCTCTTTCAAAATGTTCAAGTTGTTGTGTCAAAAAGCCATCGTACATCAAAACCATTATAACATTTATATCAAACTATTGGCATCGAGCAGCAAACCAAAATCTTTTATGCAAGAAATCAAATTTCATGGTTGTTGGAGATTTGATCACTCGATAATCACGCACAGGAAAAATATTTTGATGAGGCTTAATATAGAAGGACATAAGATAAATACAATACTTTATAACAACTTTGTCTAGGGAAATGGAAGAACATATAACAAAATACAACAATATAAAATTCAATGGAAGATATAAGTACCAAGTCCACATACCTTTCCTGTTCCAGGAGGCCCAAAAAGAAGAATGCCTTTCCAAGGTGATAGAAGACCAGTAAAGTACCTAGAAGGAAAGATCAGGTAAACTTTGACCAAACACTTTCAATCTGGGGGGCAATTTCTGAGGTGATTATATAGTGTTGCAGTTAAATATAATTAAAGTGCAACTGTCTGACCCAATAAGACATACTTGGGATATTTTATTGGCATGACAACTGCTTCTTTCAGCAACCGCTTTGCATTCTCTAACCCTTTAATGCTTTCCCACTTGACATCAGGGTTACCACGTACAATGTCCCTATGGAAGACAAATTGCATATGAGATCAGCTATATCTTAACCGCTATTTTTTGCAACACCACACTGAATTATGAGTGAAGTCATCAAAATTTCAAATCACCTGCATAAGCCCTCTGCTAAAGCTCGAGTTTCAGCAGAATCAAATGCAGGAAGTAAAGACTTCTGCCTGAAGTAGTAAATGCAAAAACAGAGTCAGGATATTTTTAAAACACACAAAGCAATTAATTTATTCTTCCATATGCAAAATAGAAAATGCAGCATGCTAGACTAAGCATTGACCAGAGTATCACACTTCAGCATCAATACAAATCAATGCTACAGCCAACTGAGCAAATTCCAAAAAAGGCAAAAAAGAAAAGGGAAGAATCCAAACAACATTACACAAAACCAAATCACTCGAAGAAATTAAAGAAAAGGACAGTACGGTCGGTCATCAATTCCGTTAGACAAAACTCCGTTGGAGGGATTTGAGCTCCTGTGCTGAAACCACAAGCAAACAAAAAACAACAAGACGCAGATCAGCTCCTCAGCCTCTCAAAAAAATCCGACAAAACTCGACAAACAAGAGAAAAGAACAGTTAAATGCAAATACTTGATTTCTATACTGCTCGTAAATGGCCATATCAGAAGTATTCTTCACATAACCATTTCCATTGGAAGAAGAATTCCCATTCGGAACAGGTTCATTATCAGCAGCAGCAGTATTTGCGACACCGTTTTGCGCCACCGGTACCTTCTTTCTCCCAAACTTGGCATCATAAAATAATTTAAAATCCTAAAAACGCACATTAGTAGCTAAAAAAACGACATGAAAACAAGAAAATCAAAACCACAATCACTGGCTAATTTTCAGTTTACATCTCCATTTATATCTAAGCTTCAATCCAAATTAGATAAACTCAAACAAAATTGATCTTCACTTTTAGATTGAAAACGGTCAATACCTGAAAAGACCAGCGAGTGAGAGAAGGTTCATCGGCCATAGGTAATGATGAAGAAAAGAAACTGCAGAGAGGTCACTGTAAGAAAACTCTGTGCCTCTCCCGGTCTCCGTTGGAAGCGCAATCGCCAGTCGGTTAGATTTGTATTGGCCTTAATTTTGAGCTACAGTGAGGTGAGAGTTGTAGGAGAAGAGAGTGTGAGCATGTGCTTCAAACTTTTTTTATTTTTCCACCAGAGAAAGCACGAAAAATAAGTGCTCGAATTCTATTTTATATTTGAATGTTTATATTTTTTTATTGAACAGCCAGCAAAATTTCCTTATTTAAAATGATAAATATTATAGAGTAAAATTATGAGTTGGATTCTTATTTTCTTTTTAATTTTTCGATTGTTAAATAAAATAGTTAGCAAACACTATAAAAAGAGATTGGAAGTTCAAACTCTTATTTTCTTGATAGAATATTTACACTTTTAATTACACAGATTAAAAAATATAATTAATATATATGTAAAATATTATATTATTTTTATAATAATTTTTTAATTAATTATTAATTTTATATATTCCTAAAAGTAGTGTATATATAAATAAGGGTATGATAAGAAAAAAGATAGTTAAAATTCATTTGTAATTAAAAATGTCAATTAAATTAGAATAAAAAAATCAAACCTAAAACGATAATTAAAAAGAAAAAGAAAAAGTATATCTTTTACCATTTTGACTACTTGTGAACAAAATTTAAATTTATCCTTTTTAATTAAATTTCACAAATTTTTATCATTTTGACTATTCATCATTTAGACATTTATAAATTTAGTGCATTCTATTATTATTTTATTTTCAATAAAATAAAGCTCACTTTCTTAATAATGACTGTGAAATGATAAAAAGTTATATCATAATGTTGTAATAAAAGTAAAGCAAAATCAAAATGCTTCAAAAATAGAGTAACAATAAAATCTCCCTTTAAATATTTTTTTTTTTTGAGAATGACATTTAAAATTTTTTTTAACAATTAAATTCGGTGGTTAAATTTCAATAGCAAAAGGGGATATGGAGGGGGGAGTGGGGGAGAGACCCTTAAAAATTGGAAATTATATTTTGTTCAATAATTGATGAAAACGAACAAAGTACATCAAGAATCACCGTATAAAAGATTGGCCTTTTTCTTTTTTTACTAGCTGTCTTATTATTATTATTATTATTATTATATTATTTTTGAGTATCTGCAAAACACTATCAAAACGTGAAGGCTGAGCCATTTATAATTTAATTAAATAACAGTCCAAT
>CATIWM010021204.1:0-10112 GCA_949671775.1 Mallotus repandus | reverse complement strand
TTTTACTTCTCAAAAAATCTAGTCCCTCATGGCTAATCAAAACCTAATTTAATTGATATGGGATTGGTCTATGGTGAAATCTCAATAATGAATATAAAATAAAGTAGCAAAAAATATATAAATAATAAAAAGAAAATAAGTCGGCAAAGCATTATAATCCTTTTGACTTACGTTGGTCTTTTATTGATTGCATTGTTTCCTATGAAGAAATCAAAGTTGAAGGGGACAGCCAACTATTTTATATTCTACTTATACATGTTCCATTCGCATATCAAGGAGAAATTAGTGTTTAATTTCTATATATGTCTTTTTCAGATGGACTTGGATCTCAAAATAAATAAATAATAAAAATTCACTGTTTTGAAAAATATTTGTGATTGAATCCTACATTTCCATTAGTTAGAAAAACTTTATTATTTTCTTTTGTTAATTCACCAAGAAGGGATAATATGCATGAAGATAAATAAATATTTACTCATCTCTATTAATTAATAAAATTAACATATAATATTGTTAACCAATTGTCTAAAAATATATAAATTAAAATAATATATTAATAAAAGTAGTTGGTAGAGAACTGTCCTCGTTTAAGTTAGATTTTGAGTTCAAGTACTAGTACATGCAGTCGTGCTCAATTAATTATTAAAAGATTTATATTATTTTTATAATTTATTTAGATTAAATCGAACTAATTAAAATTAAATGAATTTTATATTTCAGTAATTTAAATAAAAAATAATTTTTTTTCAAACAAGTTATTTAAGGAATGTGATGTATGTTTTAGATGATTTAGATATAGATGTAGCACATAAAAAGGACGCAATCTTTTACTTTTATTTTTGTCAAGCAGCACAAATTTTGAAAAAAGAAAGTGGGGTAGCTCTTGAACTCAAAATTTTACCATTTGGTCAATTATGCACTGAATTTTTTTTTACCTTTTTAAATTAATTAAAAATTAATTTTATAAACTAATGATATATTTAAATTTTATATTTTAAGATATTTTATCTTTAAAGAGAAAAGAAGTGATTATTATATTATTTTTAAAGATAAAAAGTTTATTTTAAATGGGTAAAAGTTTTTACACTCATTTTCTTAATAATTACATTCCATTTTAACTTTATTAACCGTTTAAATGACTTAATTATTTTTAATTTAAAATAATTTTATACCTTTAACTATTAATTTTAACTCAAAAAATTATTTAATTCATATATTAACTTCAACACAAATTATTTATTTTAATTTAATAATTTTTATATTATAATCATTGAAAAGTATTTATAACTTTATTAACTTGTTATGTTATTTTATTTTATGTTCAACATATATTGTTAAAATTTTAAAAATAGTTATTTTTATTTGCTAATTTAATTATGCAATATATATTTTTAGTTTTCATTTTTTTTGAAACTAATGCTTTTAACTGCTTATACACATGATATTTACATTTTAAAAAAATTAATGGTAAATTTAATTTTGATTTTTTTAATCAATTCTTTTTTTAATAAAATTGATAGGATATAATATTGAAAATATTATATATACTGAAAAAATTGATGAAAATAAAATAATTAAAAAAATACTTTGTTTAAAAAAAATAGACCCAATTAAGTTGATATAAATTCATAAAGTATTCTTTTTTTTTAAGATAAAATATGCTTTTTAGTTAATTTACTTTATATGAAATTTGTCAATACATGTGATAGTTTTTGTATTATATCCTATTATTTTTATTTTAAAAAATTGAATAAAGAAAATAAAATAAAATTTACCATTGATTTTTTTAAATAAAATATAAATATCATTTATATAAACACTTAAAAGCAGTAAATAATTAAACATTAAAAATATATACTATATAATTAAATCAAAAAATAATTAAAACTATTTTAATAAACTTTTAATCATATAAGTTGAACAAACAATAACATAGCATAATAAAATAATAAAATTATAAATAATTATGAGCGGTTATAATATAAAAATTATTAAATAAAAGTAAATTATTTGTATTAAAATTATTAAATTTTTATTATGTATGTATAATTAAATAATCTTTTAAGTTAATAATAATTGTTGTAATATATATATAATCATTAGAAATTAAGGATAATTAAGTTATTTAAATTTTTAATAAATTAAAATGAAGTGTAATTATCAAGAGAAGGGATGTAAAAATTTTTATTTTTTAAATAATTAGTATGTTATTTATGTAACATATAATTATGACTGGCAAGTGGCCAATTGGTGTATTAATGTGAACTTATATATGGACAAAGAAAAATTAGAATGCATGTGATGATAGTTTGATTCAGAAAGGAGCAAAAATGAGATTGAGGAAAAAGACAAGAGAATGTATTCAAAGGAGGTGGAGACATATGCTTTGGAGTTGGACCCATTCTCCTTTTGAAGTGAACGCTAATATATTGTGCCATTCCCACAGCAAGCAAAGAAAAACATATAAATTGTGAAGGTGCATGGGCATGGGAATCCAAGTTCCCCCAAACCACTAATTCCATTAATTTCACCATATATTTATGCCCTTATCTTGTTCTAATACAAGGTAGGACCCAGGCAGAGATGGAGACAGACTTTTATTGGGAAATTAAAATTCAAAATTTATAAATAATTAATTTTAAAGAATTAATGAACTAAAATATAACAATATTTACATTAAAATTAAGAAATATATGAATCAAATATAAAAATTTAGCTAAAATTTAAGTAGTTAAATAGTAAAAAAATTTCTTTTTGAGCTATTAAAAATTATTAATTGAATTGATTACCACTGTAAGATTGAGAAACTCGTTCACCTATATTAGAAAAAACATAGACTGGTTTAAGAAATAAAAAAATTATTGTGAAGTTGTTTTATAGTTTTAATTTTGGTATAAATTGAAAGGATCGACTGCTATGTACCGAATTTTGAATGCAAGCGTAGTGGGAGCACGAATTTGATTAGGTCAATTTTAAATTTTTTTTCTAATATGCAATCCTTGCATGAAGGCAAGAATTTTAAATGATTCAAAATCACATAATATATGATTTACACAACTAAATACATGCATTATTGACAACATTTAATAAGGATTCACAAACAACCAAAACACATAGCAAATCAAGAGATCTACATCTAAAAGTTTAGTAACTCTCACAATCTCTTAATGTCAGTAGCACGCTCGACAAACTTTTAGCTATGGTACATGTAAATCTACAAGCTCTAAGCCCCCCAAGTGTAAAGTCTCTAGCTTGAAACACACGAGAAGTGCCCAAATGGCTTCAAGGCTTGATGGAATTCTATCCGTAAGCCCCTCCTTTGGTGACCCCAAAACTTGCTAGACCTTTTTCTTGACTTGAATAATGTAGGACTAATTGTCTCTAATGGATGGATTAGAGTAGTTTGTAGTTGTATAACACTTGCACAATATAAACTGTATGGATGATGACTGTGGGCTAATGTGAAGAACACAACTCTTGTGTTTACTCACTCACTATACTTAGAAAGAAAGAAAAAGAAAAAGAGTCAACTCTTAAGAACTCTCTTTTTATTTTCCTCTTATGTTTTTCTTGTATGCGGTTGTATGTTATTCTTGTGTGTACATGATATATACTAACTAAGTGTCTATTAAAGAGATCATTTGCAAGTGTAGAGATTCTCCATTCACTTAACTTGAGTGTAAAATAAGCTATTTCATATATGTAGCTATTAACAACTTACTTTTACTTTGAGTGTAAAGTAAGCAACTTTATGCAATAGAGATTCTTCACTAACTAAAAGTGCATGCTTATGACACCTTAATATAGTGTCACTCATGCAATCACATTGCATAGAAAGTATGAACAGGAAATCATAAGCCTAGGTGGCACATGTAAGCATGAGCATCACATGCTTTTGCTTAGGTGGTAAATTTTTTTAGAATGTGAGCTTTGTTTGATTGGGCTTATTTAACTTTTAAATAAAGCCCATGAAGACCAAACTAGTTAAAAGAAGATATGAGCTTATTTAACTTTTAAATAGGTCAATCTCTACAACACCTTATAATTAAACATATGGGCATTTATTTAATTCTTAAATAAATCCATCTCCATAATACACTTATATCACCAAGCCTATTTCTCATCCATTATGTCATAGAAATTTTTACAAAAATATCCATTTCTTGGGATCTTATTTTCAGGAAAATACCCTTTTTTTTCAAAAGAATTACATGCCTGCCCAACTTGTTTAAAAATTACATGTGTGTCCAGCGTCTTCTTCCTTGCGTTTTTTTTTCTTCCCCAACCTTTTCTCTCCTTTCTTCTTCTTCTTCTTCTTCTTCTTATTCTTATTCTTATTCTTCTTCTTCTCTCCCTCATCACCATTACTTCAATTTGACCATCTTCCACTGCCCAACAACAATAAGCAAGCTCCAATTGCATCTGAAAATAAGAAATTAACTTATAGAAACCTTCCATCATCCCATTCTAAATTGCTTCAACGAAAAGTTGCAACATTTCCAAAAAGCATTAAACTTAATTTGATGATAGAACCAAGCTAAAAACCAAATCGATCACATCCTTCTGATAATTATAAACTAACAAACACTAATTTAGAGGCCAGAAACTTCACCGATTACACTAAAAATGATGAAAAATGTAGCTTCAGTAAGGTATAAAACCCTAACAATTATTCAATTTTAGCTTAGTTTGAACTGAAAAGGAAAATGGACAAAGCTCTATAGAGGAGAAGAAGAAGATTACCTTTCCGTTGGAGGAAGTAAAGTCAATGGCTGGAGGAGAAGGGAGTAGCCGGCGGTACAGTTCGGTCGTAGCCATTTTTTCCAAATTAGCATTTCACTCTTCGTGCAAAATTTTGACAGCATTTTGAAACGAAGTCTTCCTTTTTTTTGTGTGTTTTTCAAAATCAAATTTGTGTCCGTTTGGTGTTTAGTTTAAGCTATGACCTTTTGGGAGGAAGACTATACCTTATTGGGTTTTTGTTATTCCTAGCCTAGTCCATCATGAAGTAATGCATAAGAAGTTTACTGGTATTTGACCATTTCTTAAATTTCCAAATGTTCCATTAAGCATTTATATAGAACAATTTTTTTAAAAAAATTATAAAATAAACTCTATATTCCAATTCATTAACAAAAATTCACATTTTTATCATTTGATGCTAAAAATATAAGAAAAACATTTAACTTTATCCTAATTAAATTCTTTTTCATTGTAAATATATATGATGCAATATATGAGAAGCACAACTAAAATCCTCACAAGGATACCAAGTTTCCCTCTTTCCCTTTCAATACCCAAATGTAATTGGCAAATAAAAAAGAATGAGAATATATGTTTTTGGCATCAAATGTAATGTAGAGAGGCTAGCCAAACCGCAATAAAAATCGTTATTATGTTTAATTTTATATTTTTATTAGTAAATTATACACATAATATACTAATCGTATACTATTCGTATTATTTATACATATTGTGTGTTTATTACAAAAATACATACAACATTGAACATTTGTTTACTGCCAGAAATAGTTTATTAAAAATTAAAAACAACTATATGATATTGTTTGTTGAAATTGAAAATACAAAACATGTGGCATATTCATTATTTAGTTAACTATATTTTAAAATATTATCCAAATATTTTTTGAATATTATTCGTATATATTGAAAGTGAAAAACATGTGTCATATCATTATTTAACATTTTTGAATATTATCCGAATATTTTCTGAATCTTGTTCGTATATGTTGAACATACAAAATATGTGTCATATTCATCATTCAACATTTTTGAATATTATCTGCATATTTTCGAAATCTTATTCGTATATGTTGAAAATACAAAAAATGTGTCATATTCATTATTCAGTTATATACATTTTTGAACATTATTCATATATTTTTAGAATCTTATTCGTATATGTTGAAAATGCAAAACATGTGTCATATTCATTATTCAGTTATATACATTTTTGAATATTATCCGTATATTTTCAGAATCTTATTCATATATGATACATAAAAAAGTATATGATGTGAATATAATAAGTATCTAAACTCAAAAAGAGTATCTAAAAATCAGAACAATGTCTAAAATTGTAAACAATATCTCAAACTCATAAAAACAATATTTGAATATGATAATTTGAGTAAATATATATCGTTAGAAAAATTATCAAAGAAATAGTTAGCTTCGAGTAATAAATTTCAAATATAACTGTATTCAATTAATTGAAATAAAAAAAATATAAATACTTGATATATGCATATAAATTAATTTGATTTCAAGTGCCCATATTTTTTCAAATGCATGAAACTTGAAATATTTTTTATTTATTTTTATTTTTTGCTTATTTTTTGAAATATAAATTTGTATATTTATGTATATATTAGGTTGATATATACTGTTTTTGTGTTCAAATGCTTATTATATTAAGATCATATATTGTTTTTATATTGTTTTGCATTTTCAATACATACGGATAAGATTCCAAAAATATACAAATAATATTCAAAAATATATATAACTGAATAATGAATATGACACATGTTTTGCATTTTCAACATATACAAATAAGATTCTGAAAATATACGGATAATATTAAAAAATGTTGAATAATGAATGTGACACCTGTTTTGCATGTTTAACATATACAAATAAGATTCAGATAATATTCAAAAATTTTGAATAATGAATATTACACCTGTTTTACATGTTCAACATATACGAATAAAATTCCGAAAATATATGGATAATATTCAAAAATTTTGAATAATGAATATTACACTTGTTTTGCTTGTTCAACATATACGAATAAAATTCTAAAATATACGGATAATATTCAAAAATGTAATAACTGATTAATGAATATGAGACATGTTTTGCATTTTCTACATATACAAATAAGATTCTGAATATATACAGATAGTATTCATTATATAACTGAATAATGAATATGACACATGTTTTGCATGTTCAACATATACGAATAAAATTCAGAAAATATTTCGATAATATTAAAAAATGTTGTATAACGATATGATGCCTATTTTGCACTTTCAACATATAGGAATAATATTCAGAAAATATTCAAAGAGTATTAAAAAATGTAGTTAACTGAATTGTTTCAAAGTATTATAATATATACAAATTAATAAGATACTTATAATATACTGAATTGTTTCTAACATGTACAAAATTGTATCAAAGTATTATAATATATACAAATTAATTTGAGACTGATTAGTATTATAACATATACAAAATTGTGTAGCTAGCTTGCAACAGATTAGCTCTTGAAAGATTCAAATTAATTAACTTTTGTTGCCGACACAAGCCAAGATTTAAATTTTTTTCAAAAAATTAATGGGCAGCCATCATATTTGAATTCCATTACCCCTTAAATTCATCAAGTAAAATATTATCACAAACATCTCACAAAAGGCCAAGAAAACACAATACTTTATGTAATTTAATATGTAATTCTGTTGTTGTGCTTTTCAAGTCATACAGAAGAATTAGAAAGGAAAAAGGAAAAAGAAATGTCAAAATTAATGGCCAAGCTCTTAATTGTACAATGCTAAATTGCAGAATTGGAAAATTATATATAGTAGACTATGATAGGGAAAATCACATAAAAGATATGCCTTAGTTTCTTTCAAAACCTATCAAAGGCCTACTTTGACAAGATGAAAAAAAATTGAAAAAAAAAACACTGCAATCTCACGAGTTCAAATTTCTCTCATGAGCTTCATCCAAAATAATCACTGAATACTTATTAAGCTCTGGACCAGATAATCACTGCATCCCCCTTTTCCATCTTTCATTCTCTAAAATCCTACCTCTGTATATGGAGCATGGAAAATCAAATTCAAATCTTTTAAAACCGAATCCAGAGAGAGTTGCTTGATTAAAAATAAGAAAAAAACACAAAAAAAAAAAAATTAAAACGAGGATTCATATCTAGTAGATCTAAGATATACAAATAAACAAAAAAGATAGAGAGAGATATGCAAGAATATCGAAAAGGAAATTATATTTTACCTGTGATTTAAAGTTTAGAATTGAAATTATTAATAGAGAGAGATATTAATAGACATGAACTCATTTTGTTAAAAAAAAGACATGAACTCATTTCGTGAAATTAAACGGCAAGATGCTCCAAAAAATAGGCTTTTTTTCCACCGAAAAGAAATGTTACTAGTGGTGGGATCAACTTGTTGATCATCTCCTCTGCTAGCTTTTTTTTTTTTGAATAGAAAAGAAAAAATTTCATTAAATCAAATCAGTACATAAAGCTTGAACAATAAACGTTGGAGGAATGTCAAACCACTTAACTAGACTTGACACAGAATTGGCTCCCCTAGCAAGTAAATGGGCAACACAATTCGCATATCTAAATACAAATTGGAGCTGTGAACCAGCAAAATGATTTAACAACATTTTACAGTCACCAATAATGGCATTGAAAGCTGAAGAACTCGAAGGACCATTTATGCTGTCAAGAACTTGCTTTGCATCCATTTCAACTATGACATTATTATAATTGTGATCTTTCAACCAACTTAAAACTTCTCTAACACCAATAGCCTTGGCTTCACGAGGAGAAAACATCCCTATTAATTTCTTTTGAAATGCAGCTTTCATGGAACCAGAACTCTCACGCACAATGCACCCTAATCCAATGCTATTTGTAACATCCCTATTTTCATCCATAATTAATATTATATGAACATATGCATTTTAAACCATTCCATTTGATTATGTGTATTTTTCATGAATTGAATTTAGTTGACTTGTTTACATGAGTAACCTTAGGGACTAAATTGAGCTTTAGCATAGAAGGAGGATTAATTTGAATTGGGAGGTAGGAAGAAAAACAAAAACTCTATATTCTTCTCCCGTCTAAGTTCTTTTGCTATCTAATTTTATTTCCTTCTTTTTCTCTCAAATTCCTAAACTTGAATTGGATGATTTCAGCTCCTAATTTAGGTAAGTTAATTATTTTTCTTTAAATTATATTTAAAATTATATGGTGAGGTGTGGAAGTGATTTTATAGTTTTTGAATTATGTTTTAGAGTAGGTTTTGTACTCTAATTTTTGTGGTCATAAAGGTAGAATTAAGAGAAATACAAAACATGAAACTTGTATATTTATGTCTGAAATTCAATTCTGTAAAAGGATTTTGTGAAATAATAAGTATGTGAAATTCTATGGAAGTTTATTTGGGACTGGTTTGGGTAGCAGTCCAGTAGACTACCTGATGTTGATTAATTATTTTGAGGATGTAAGAGACTGAATTAGACAAAGTTATAAACATTATTTTTATTCCTTTATATGTTATCTAAAACCATGTGATGCAGTTTTGTGAAATAATATATGTGTAATGAGAAATCGTACATGGAGTGGGACTGATTCTGCTTGCTATATCTGCAGGCAGTCCAGTTTTCCCCAATTTATATAAGGACCTTAGAGGCTGAAATAGATGAGGTATAAAACATGAAAGTTGTTCCTTTATGTGTTAAAAATTTTTCTTAGAACTGGTTTTTCAATTAAGCTTGTATAACTTGAGAAATTCTAAATTGAGTTAGACCTGCTCAAACTGTTCCTGTGCAGTACACATATATGAATTCAAAAATTCACCATTTATTGTACAGAGCATATATTAAGCTAATTTTTGGATATGTTATAGCTCTATATGTCTAGTTTTGTATAAAAATTGAATCATGTAATTTTGAGTTGTGTGGTGAGATTTATTCACCCTCAGGCCTAGTAAGGTCAAGCTGTCTATCAAGAAATAAATATGCATAAATGTTAGGCTTACACATATAAAGACCATATCCGAATTATATACAGAACATATCCTGATTGTAAACTAAACATAAACATTCATTGTAGATATATTTTTAATTAAATATAGGTCATATTTTAGGATCTCAAAATATTGCTGAAGCTCGAGAGGGTGACACAAATTGTCCATAAAGTGTTTGTTATCTAAGGAGGTGAGTATATACATTAATTGGATTCTAATGTGCAATTGTGTGATTATGTGATTATAAATGTGAAATTTGTGCTATGTGGATATATGACAATTGATAAATTTATGATT